>APFE030695270.1:0-17484 GCA_000404065.3 Pinus taeda | reverse complement strand
TCTTCTTTTTCTTGGGAAAATTCTTGGTGAGCCTTATGAATTATAGTGGATATTTTTTAATTCCCTTGAACTATCGTTTTATCTTGAAATTTATTTACGTGAGGAGTTAGTTGCTCACTGTGATTGACCAATTGTTGTAGAAACTATTGGATTGCAATTCTGCTTGGAATGTTTATATTAATTTTTTTTATTTCCTAGTTCTAATATTCTAACCAAATATCCCTTTATTGTAATTGCCTCTCCTAAAACTTTCTACTATACAACATCCTTATTTTAAATTTTTTCTTCTATCCTCTCACAGAATTTTCTAGGGCTTGAAATATTTATTTATCTCAAGCATGCCTTAGGTGAGTTTCTTACTAGATGTTTCTTTTAGCCTTTATTTATTTATGGAGCTCAAGTGTTTGGTGTATTTGACTCTACTAGAGGAACTTGTTCGTCAGTTATAGGGGAGGTTGAGGTAACATCTATTTGTAGATTAACTTTCTCTAGAATTTAATTTAATATATCTTCTCACATAGTATTCTTATATGGGACATCCTAAGTACCAGCCTCCTTAGGTGACGTTTTATCTTGATAATCCTTTCATTCTACAATTGTTGTGGTAGTTTCACGAGGTGAATTAGAATTCAATTTGAACTCTAGCACTTATTGTTTTCTTGTTGCGTTCACTCAAACGTCCTCCATTATATGTGTGTGTCGAACTTCCATTTTATATGCTAACTTTGGTTGAAATGAATAGTTGATGTTCCTGCATTTTTTTACTACCATCATTATATATTTTTTTTATTTCAATGAATACATCGTTGACATGTCGAAGTTACTACAAGGTGTCTCGTCCAATCGATGATGCCAAAAATTGTTGCAATTCTATGCTTCTTTACTATTTTTCCCTTTTCTTGGGTATGCTCCAACACTTCTCACAAAATTGAGTCTAACTTCTATAGGTATTGTGGTCCTTGTACTTAAATACCCATTATAATATTTTGTCAATAAGTATTATATGTTGATGCCTGAATCGGTTTGAAACACTGTGAGTCTTAACTTGCAATCTCCTTAGGATATTCTATGGTAGGTAATTATATGTAAAATTCAAATGGTCCTTTGCATAACTTTTTTTTCATTTCTTCTTATTTTTCAGTGTTTGAAAAGGGTAAAATTATATCCCCTCACCCTTCTCAAGCTTGTGGTAGAACTGGGAATATTTCGTTAGCCTCCTCATCTTCCACCACCTCCTCCAACTCCACCTCTACCACCATCTCCTCAACCACCACATCCTCCTCCTCCTCTTCCTCCACCACCACCTACTCCTCCTCCTCCACCACCTCCTCTTGCCCCACCTGCACATCCACCTCCTCCACCAGCTCCGCCTCTACCACCTCCACCACCTCTGCCTCTACCACCTCCACCACCTCTGCTACCTCCTACTATTCTTCCACCTCCTCCTCCACCTCCTCTACCTACGCCTTCTACACCACCTCTACATCCACCTCCTCCTCCTGCTCCTCCTCCTCCACCTCCTCATCCACCACCATCTCCTCCTCCTTGTCCTCCACCTTCGCTCCACCTCTCCCTCCTCCTCGTCCTCCTCCTCTGCCTCCTTATTCACCACCGCCTACAACTCTTCTTCCTCCACTCCCTCCTCCCTCCTCCTCCTTGTCCTCCTCGTCCTCCTTCTCCTCCTCCATCTCAACCTCCTCGACCACCTCCTCCTCCTCCTCTCTATCCTCCTCCTCCTCCTCCACCTAAATCTCCACGTAAACCTTCACCTCCCCCTCCACCTCAACCTCCACCTCTACTCTTCTTCCACCTCCACTATTCCTCCACCACCACTTTGACCTCTACCTCCTCCTCATCCTCCTCCTCCACAACCTTCTCAACCACCTCCTCCTCCTCCACATCCACCTATACCTCGACCACCTCCTATGTCACATCCACATATACCTCCACCACCTCCTACTTCACCACCACCTCCACCTCCACCACCTCCAACTCCACTCGCACATCCACCTCCACATCCACCTCCACCCCCTCCTCCTCCTCCTTCTCCACCTCCACCACCACCTCCTCCTTCTCCACTTCCTACTCCTCCTCCTCCTCCATCTCCACGTCTACCTCCTCCTCCACCACCACGCCCTCCTCCTCATCCTTCTCCTCCTCCTCCACGACTTCAACCTCTGCCTTCTCTTGCTCCTCATCCTCCACCTCCACCTCCTCCTACACCAACACCACCTCCACCTTCTCATCCACCACCTAAACCTCCACCAACAATGCCACCTCCTCATCTTCCTTCTCCTCCTCCTCCTCTTCATCCACCGCCACCACCCCCTCCACCTCCTCCTCCTACTCCACCTCCACCACCACTTCCACCTCCTCATTAACCAATTTCACCCCCTCCTCCTCCTCCACCACCTCCACCACCACCATCACCACCACATGCTCCTCCTCTTCATCTACCACAACCAGCACTACCACCGTCTTCACCTTCGCCTCCTCTTCCTTCTCCTCCTCCTCGTCCACCTCCTTTGCCTCCACTGCCTCCTCTGCCATTGTCGCCAACCCCCTCCCTACTGCCCCATCCTCTCCACCTCCTCCACCACATCCTCCTCCTCTTGCCCCGCCTCCTCCGCTACCTCCTCCCTCACTGCCTATGCCTTCAACTACTCCTTCTCCTCACCGTTTATGCGTCCTCCTCGTGCTCCTCCTCCTCCGCTTCCATCTCCTCCTCATCCTCCCCTACCACCTTAGCACCTGTCTCTGCCTTTGCCTCCTCCACCTCCTCCTCTGCCTATGCCTTCACCTCCACCTCATCGTCCTCCTTTGCCTCCTCCTCCTCCTCTCCTCTCCCTCCATGCCTTCACCTCTGCCTCCTCCTCCTCCTCTCCTATGCCTCCTCCTCTCCTCTTCTCTTCCTCCTTTACCTTCGCCTCCACCTTCTCCTCTGCCTCCTACGCTTGCTCCTGTGCCTCCTCCTCCTCCTCCTCCTCTTTGTCCTCAAAAAGCTTAAATAAAATAAAATTGCATATCATTTCATTCTTTTTATTTATAATACTTATTGAGAAAATTCAGATATCAATATATACATGATAATATAACAAATAATATGTATAAAAAATTACACTATGAATAGGTAATTATGAGCACAACAATTTAATTAGTAAAATTTAATTTAGTTTTATAGTTTAAGTCAAATACTATTTCCGGAATTTCACTAACAAATTTATGATAAAGGTGATTAAAATTATGTGTGGCCACCTATGATTTTCAATATCAAATTTTTAAGGGTGGTGAACAACAAAAGTGAACATCGAGTAATCGAAGTGTAGTGTAGTTTAAGAGAGACAACATTTTCCTGTTTTATTTGGAAAAAAAGAAAAAATAGCTTTAACTATTTTCCACATATTCATATTTCTACATGTCTATATTTAAAAATATTAAGAATATTTTTTATATTTAAAACTAAAATTTAAAATGTTGAATTTACTTTTGAATTGAAAATTTCAAAAATATATAATATGAGTACAAAATTCCCATTCCAATAAAAAGAAGTTGAATCTATGCTGAATCAATTTTCATATTAGAATATAGATAAAAAAATCAGACATCAAAGTTTATCACCCAACCAAGGAACATTTCCAATCCATCATTTAACAAACCAGGAAAGAAGTGAATGTTTGCAGGAATTTCTATGTTTTTTGCATCATAAGTTCGGGGCTACGTGTATCAATGATTGATATCTTGGTAACCAGAAGACCAAAGGATTGGGCCAATATAGTAATTGAGGACGAATCTTGATGAAGAAGTGTTAAGACTTTTCAATGCGTGAAAAAATGTATAATGAAACACGAAAGGTATAAATATGTGAAAAGTATCAATAAGTACTTCCCATAGTTGTGAAAAATAATTATAAACCAGTGTTCAACATTTCAAATGTGCAAACAAAATTATCCAAAAATGATATCCATAACTGTGGAAAATTTTTATAAACAACATATCCATATACATAGCTATAGAAAAAATTTATAAACAACATATCCATAAACGATATCCATAGCTCTCCAAAATATTTGTAAACAACACATTACATTGTGCAAAGAAAATTGTCGATAAACGCTATCCATAGTTGTCAAATGTTTTTAAAAGCCATACTTTAAAGCAAGGCTCGAAGAAGAGGCGTGGCTTCAAATATGCAAACAAAATAAACAATATCCATAGTTTCATGAAAAAATTATAAACAAAGATCGAAAAAGAAGAGGCATGGAATGTTAAGCTAATTTGAATTGACAAAAATGGCTAATTACCTCAAGCTTGATTGGAGGTAGAGTTATAAGTAACAAGGGCGTTGAGCGTGGATCGAACGCATGATCTTAATATATTCATCCAACTCTCTCTCGACAAAGATACAGTCCGAACACATGATCTACAGAGGCGTGGCTTCAAATGTGCAAAAAAACTAAATAGTATCCATAGTTTCCCAACAAAGATACAGAGCCAACAAAATTTGCGTTACAAATGAAAACACTATCCTCGAAGAATTTTGCATGAGCATAGTTTCAAAATCATCACATATTGGCTGTGTGAGATTGCGATTGTGAGAAAACGACTATGAATGGAACGGCTCGAATTCAAGAAGACAGACCATAAAATAAAAAAATTACCTAAATTTAGAAAGTACAGCTCAAAAAACAACAACCTAAATTTAAAAATAGAATATAAATTTGCGATTGTGATAAAAAGGCTATGAAGGGAACGGCTCAAACCAGTGATCAAATTTGAAGTGCATGTCTTAATTTCATTTAGAAGGGCACACATTCATGTAGCACTTCCATTATGAAAAGCATAAAAAAAAGGAGCCATTCAATTGACAATAGTAAATTATTTTCAAATTTCTTTTTATTTTTTCACAAACAAAAATATACTTCTATGTCAAAGGCTGCATTAATAAATGCATTACTCTTACACATGTGTGATTGAGAAATCTAACCACATAAGATTAATGGATATCCAGGAGACCTATATCCCTCCTCCAGTTCAGATAAGGATTAATTTTGTAGGAAATTTTTGTGACCAGAACGTTCAAGCCAATATACAAGTAGCTCAATCAAATTTAATTTTATTGCATGAATGAAGAAATTTAGTGAAATACTAAACAGGTTTAGGATTCAACGAAAGTGTGTACAAAGGTGTATATGTTTTTGGTATCTCCTTTTTTAATATGAAAACATACTAGGAATTGGGAATCCTCAAACAAATCAAGTCCAGTATATTAGGAAGCCTGTTGAATGCCCTCCTCTCCAAGCATAAATCGTGCTTAAACTTTGCTTGACAGGCGTTCGCTAAATGATGAATTTATGTTCATCTCCAGCTTAAATCTTCGTCAAACCTTGCTTTGGGCAGCCTTCAAGGACAACCCAATGAAATTACAGACCTAATACATGGCCCATATTGACATCTAGTCGCTCTCAATTGAAACTACAAAATGTAATGGTATCAAAGGGTAATTGTGACATAACCATTAATAAGAACTTCCATCATATGCACAATTAGAAAAAACAACTCAAAAAGAAACTATTGTTTTTGAAATGGGAGCAACTCAGAAACTGCCAAATGTAATGGTATCAAAAGGTAATTGTGACATAATAATTAATAAGAACTTGCATCATATGCACAATTAGAAAAAACAACTCAAAAGGAAATTGTTGTTTTTGAAATGGGATTTTCTGAAATGAGAAAAAACAACTCAAAAGGGAACTGTTGTTTTTGAAATGGGATTTAAGTTTTAACATGAAAAGAAATTTACAAATTCAACATTCTTAAAATTCTAATTTGAGAAAAAATGAAATTTAAAAAAAGGTTGACAATTTGACAGCCCTTCTTAAAACAATTTAAGATATTATTCCATTTTTTTTAAATGACAAAAATCAATTTTTAAATTTTTTTTGACTCGTAAAATTTTCTCACTCCTTCTCTGAGGTGCCAGAAACCCTTTGAAGGGCTCTGATGTGTTCAATTTTGATCCCTGGCTTGAAATTTTGATCCCTGGCTCGAACTGAAGAAGACAGCCCCTAAAAGCAACAAGTTACCTAAATTTAGAAAGTACATCCTGAAAAAGAAAAAGATAAATTAAATTTAGAAACAAAGTATAAATAACATTCCGTAAAAAAATCCACCCGTTGAATTAAAACAAATACAAACCAAAGTAATTTAACTTTAAAATTTAAAGACAAGAAAGTAAGAAATTAAAGGTTAAATTTAAAATTAAAAATACAATATAAATTACATTCACTCAAAAAAAACCACATGTTAAATTAAAAAAATACACACCAAAATAGTTTGTATTTAAATTTTAAAGAAAGAAAAGTAAAAAATTAGAAGTTAAATTTAAAAAACTGCTTTTGAGGTAAAAGATTGGCAACTTCGCTATATCCCCCAACCCTTGTTTGGCTGGGTTGATATCAAGCTCAAGAAGAATTATCTCTCCTTTCAGTATGGAGAGAACAAAAATTATCTATTTCTTTTCAATATGGGGAGGAACACGGAACAACAAGAAAAAGAGAATGTGATAATCTTATAACTAAGACCTTAAGAAAAGGTAAGTTTGGCTAGTGATGCAAAGCTATATGATATGAAAACTAATTTCAAAGTTAGAAAGAGGAAATAGTTGATTGAAAAGTGAAAAATTAAAAGTTAAATTTCAAAATAATATTTATTTTCTTTTGAAGTAAAAAATCGATAGTTCCAAAGTTAGAAATTTTGGCTATTTAATTGTTTTTTTAGTAAAAAACACAAAATTTCAAAGTTTAAAAAGTAATGGTGAAATTTAAAAACTCAATGTTTAAATTGCTTTCTTTACAGTCAAGAGAATGTGTACAAAGTTAATGCTTAAATCTGAAATGTCAATCTTTATCTTAGTGACTCACACTATTAGTGAAAGTCATTATACATAATTTTGTTTGCTAAATAATAAAATTGTCAAACTAAAATTTGAGGATAAGTTGTTAAATAAGAAAAAATATTAAAAGTCATATGGCTTAAAAAAAAAATTCACTAATAAAATCACATTTTTAACTAATAAATAAAATCATATAGATGAACAATCCTCTTCATTAAGGTCGTATGGATTAATAATGCTTTTCACTAATAATTAAAAATTAATTAATTTATATTTTTTTCTAAGTACTTTTAGGTTGGAAAATTTAAATGATAAATATATAAATAAAATATTTATTTCAAAGTTTAGGATAAGCTATTTTTTTTCCAATATTTCTAAGAGCCTTGCAAAACTCTAGGAGTATCAAAAACTTATCTACTGAATCCCTCAACCCATTAGTCATTGGATTTAAACAATGAGGGAAATCATAAGGAAACACACATTGGGTTTCCCGATAATATTTGATCTGTAAAAATATATATTAATATATGTATCTATAAATTCACCAATTATAATGAACATATTATTAGATATTTCTAGATATTGCACTTTATATTAACCCCCACAAAATTGTTTCCCTTATTTAATGTAATCTTTGACGGCTCTAACCAAAATATCTTATACAATATGTACCCCTTAACCAAAAACCATGATGAATGTCAAAACACTAATATGACGCATAACCGCTAATTTACTGTGATTACTCATACTCTTAGATAATTAAAAACCCTTCCATAATGCAACCTCTAACAACTATTACCATGAACTTTAGAAACTATGATCCCTAATACACTTCATGATCATGACATTGTAATTCTTGAAATTTTATAATACACATCAATTTTAATATCTAAAACATTAACTCTACCATTAAAACTATATCTTTTATTCACTTAAAGTGTCATAACATAGTGATCAATTTGAATGAAGTGTAACTCCCAATTAAATCCTATAAGAAAGGAATATAATAGATATTGTGTATCATTGAGATGATATTTTGATTATCGATATCGACCCATAAATAAATTTTCATGAGCCAACATATGGTAATGATTTTGATTATGATATTGACTCAAAAAGCACTTTTTGTGAGTGAACATATGGTAATGATCTTGACGAGTAGTCGCATTTCACCCATTAGATCATACAATGATGGTGTATATTTAGTAGATGCTTTAAGGTCTTAATGTTGGTTTCTGAAGTTCACTTTAACTATTATTCCTTCCATCAATTAAGATTAATCAAGTGTATATATATGTTTTTTTTCTGTATTTAGTTATATGTATTTAAAAATTATAAAATTCCTAAATTTCTAAATTGTGTATTTCTATATGGTTTTTCCCTATTTCCACTGTTCAATGCAATATGAATAATAAATATTATTTATTCGATTCCTATTTATTCATGTTTATATTATTATGTTAAATATATGTATTATTAAAACAAGTTTTTGATATTTCATTTTTTTTTCTTATTTTTATATCTTTCCTAATATGAGAGAGTCTTTTGCATGAATAAGGAGAGTCTCTAACATTAAAATCACTATTCTACAATAAATTGGTCAAATGATCATGATGGGAAAAATATACAACTAGGAAAAACACGTTGGTGACATGCTGAACATGAACTGGTATGAGTGTGAAAATTCTAATAAGTCCATTTGGTTCCCCTCTTTACTAATTTCGGTAGACATGAAACAAACTCCACTAGTTAGTTCTCGAGAAATATTTAAAAATCTTCCAAAATATGGAGAGTACCTCAAGACATAAAAAAAATTAATCCTCCCTCATTGCATGTTCAATTGTCCATACAAATAATTGAAGTTTGATATGTCAGCTCTTCAGATGTAGACCCGCAAGAGATTCTGTATCAGTCTACAATTGTTGAAATATATATAGGATCAGTTAATAATGTAATATAATATTCCCAATTCCACCATAAGCTCGAGAAGAACAAAGAGATATACTTTTACTCATACGAGATGCTGAACAAGAAGAAGGAATGGAAGCATAATTATACACAACCATTTAAATTTGACCTCTTAGAACTTTTGACATAATCCTATAAGAATATTGCAAGCAAAGACTCACAGAGTTCGAAACCAACAGGGACATAAATATATACAATAAATCTAAATGGAATATTTCCAGGTATTCAACTAGAAGACACACAACAAAAATAGAATCTACACTCAATTGCACGAAAAGTTTTTGAGGTTATTGTATAAAGGGTAGAAAAGAAAAGAAGCATAGAAAATTAGAACAATTTCTAGAATAATGTATTGGGTTTGATGTCTTGCAGTTGCTTGGACATGGAGAATATGTATTCATTGAAACAAAACTATAGAAAATGATGGTAGTTTAGAAAAAAAAACAACATAAAAAATGGATTCCAGACAAGCTCAACGTAGAAAGGAGCTCATCATAGGCATACGACCAAGGATATTCGATTGAACTAAACAGGAAAAAATAAAAATTGAACATCGATTTGACTTGTGATTTAACCCATGTTAATACGATAAGAAGTATAGAAGAAAATGATGTTCAAGATAGAAAACGGTCCAAGCAGACTGATAGTGACAAAGTTTCATCCAAGTATTCTAGGTTTGATGACATATTAAGTTGCCTAGTAGCAACATTCAATAGAGAGAACAACACGAAATGGAGATTTGTTTGGAATGTTATAACTATGAAATAGGAAAACATAACATAAACATTCCAATAAGAATTAATGATCCACCTTTTGCAGTCCAACAATTAGTACATAAGTCGGTCGACCACACGTTATATGCCTATAATTATGCTCATCACCATAGTTATAACTTAATTATTAGGTTCATAGAATATATCGAAACCCCATGGAATATGTTGGAATATTCATAGTAATATTGACATAATTCTCTACTAAAATTTTCCACTAAGGTTTTTTGTTGTTGTTGAAATATGCATGCAATTTTTTTTATAAATAACCACAATATAATTTGTAATAAAGTTATTATTTAGCTAATTTTTGTTTTTTTTTAATATATTAAATTTGATTGGAATAATGAGTTACTCATTTTTATGGTTATCATGGATTGAATTTTATTTGTAGTTTGATCAATTTAATTTATATGGCTTCCCTCTTAATTTATGTTACTATTCTCTTCTAACTTAGATTGGAAGAAAACTCCAAAATAGATATTCCTATAATTATGTTGATAGTAAGAATAGATCTTCCGCAGTTATAATTTAATTATTAGGTTGATCGTATCTATTTAAACCCCATGGAAAATGTTGGAATATTCATGGTAATATTGACATATCAATGATAAGATGTCTATCCAAGTTAGGTATAATCTATTAATTAAATTATCTCAAATTAATTCATTTATTAAAATGGCATATCAACACATCATATTGGGAATGTGGTATTTCTAAGCCATGGTAATGTAAGAAGAAATGTTTCCAATTAAAAGATTTCCATAATAATAGTTGGGGGAATCTACACTGATAAAAATATTTTTATATATTATATAACTCCAGTAATAATAATAATAAATAATATATAGTTTAGGTAACTTTTATGAATTTTTTAATCTAGTTAATGCAATATGTATAATGGGGTTAGCATTTTGATACTTATCATAGATTTATGGATATAGAAATTTTCAATCCATTTAATTATATGGTCACAATAGTTATAATAAAACCAGTAAATCATTTTAGAGTCAAAATATTCTATATATAGTGTATTTAAAATTAATGTTGAAACCATTTTTTTAATTAAATTGAAAATAAATAGATATCATACCTAAATTTTAAATAAATCCTAACCTTCTATTAATGACTAATATTAAAAATATCAATTATTGATTATTTAATCTCTAGCATCAACCTATTGATTATTGATAATTAAATTAAAATTCTATAAATCCTATTATAAGGTATACACACTATTAGCATAACATAATTAAGGAATCATAAATATGTTTATTTATTTATATGTATTTCAGATGTGTAAATTATGTATTCTCATTTTTCTTTAATCACTAATATTTATATTAATATACATAAATATATGTATTTGTAATATGATTTTTTATTATATTTTTTGTTCTATTTTGTTTTTGTTTTAATTTTGTCTAATCAATTCTAAGTTAAATTTTGAGGCTTTGTATTGAAATCTAAGGTGTTGTTGAGCTCAATTGTAGTAAAGTTCACTATATGTAATGAGATATGTTTCTATCAAATTTATGCAAATCTCAAATGCATTCACATTTATTTCTTTAGGAATGGAATTTAAAGGATACAAACCAAAATATATGGAAACCATAATACAAATATTAATGCTTTATCTAACCTCAGTATTCACGAAAATCCCCTTTTGAATGAATGTGAGATATGCAAGACACCTTCCATGTGATTTGGAAGCGAACGATAATACAATATAAAAATATATTTTTTTATCTTATTGACAATTTAATAAATATATTTTAGGAAAAACATTAATGTAAATGGAAATATAGTAAAATAGATATACATTGAATGAGAAAGGTAATACTTTTCATTAACAAGGATATAATTGTTCAACATTACACCTTGTTTGGATAGGTAACACCTACATCACCATCTATTGCAACTCTTCCACTAAAAATGATCATATTTTTATTATATATGTACAATGACAAATTCCTTAGTTCTCCTTCTTATCAAAAGAAGCCATGAAGGTGAGATAAACTTGGACATGAATAAAAAATTTAATGAAATAAAAGAAGAGTACAATGTTTTTTTGACTACATTATGATATAATTACATTTATGCATCCTAAATTGTCTTTCATCATTTCAAAGAAAAAGGTATCATGAAATGTACACTCCCTTAGCATTGAGGACTTTCATGAGTACTATGTCACAAAGCCTCACAACATGCAAACATTAAATGACCCACAACTTTATTCCTTGTCAATTATTCCCCATATGTTAGTTTTATTCAAGAATGTCTCATGTCATCTTCTCTTTTAATCACTTAATTCTTTTGTAATATTTTTCACAGATGACATGTGTTGGGCAATTTATTGTGCTTAAATTGCTGCATTAAATTATCGACCAGGGAAACTCGTAAGCTTTTGATGATGCCAGCACTATATGTGCAGGAGTAGGCGACTAATTCTATGTCTAATGAAATTATTTACGATTCAATACAATATGCAAGGGAAGAGGCTCCTAACTAAGGAGATCCTGGTTGTCCTTCCCTACAGTATCATAGAGAAATCATAAAACTAGAAACTTAAAATGCAAACAAGAGGATGAACTTTAATTGTTGTTTAGATTCAAAGAGAGAAAGACTAACTTAGTCTCTTGATTGTCCTCTTTTGTACTAATCCAGACTAAACTAAAATTCATCCATAAGCGTAAACTAAATGAAATAACTTTGAAACATAAAAGCAAAAAGATGAATTCCAATTGTCATACAAATCAAATAGAGAGAGAGCCTAACTTAGACTCTTGTTGTCCTCTCATATGTTGATAAGATTCTAATTGAAAACTCATTCATCAATCAAATCCTCAAACATCAAACATCTAAGAAATTAAATAAAATAAGATCTAATATGAAACAACATGTTCCTTTTCTCCTTCTAGAGTGAGCTGAATTCTCCTAAGAACCAAAGTGACAAGCCATTCCATATACTACATTAAGGTAACTTCTATCTAAAACTACATAATGGAAAACTATTTCTAAAACTACATAACGAAAATATATGTCAAATGAAGCTTTATTCCATCTAAAATTGGATACAATGCTCTAAGAGTCCTCCCTTCAGAATGGACGAGGTACTCCCATTTATACAAAAACTATGATAACAACCTCATAAATGTAGACCCACTATTCTCTCCTTTGACCCACATATTTCTCAACCAATGGTGACACATAACCCTATCCTCCATGATCTCGTCCATGAGGTCCATGATCTTCTCCATGAGGTTCATGATCTTCTCAAATTCGAATTTGAACATAGAGTGCGACATAAGGATGCCTTGGAAGCTGCCTTTGTACCTACACCTGTCAACAAACTCATTCTAATTGTTAGGTATAAGTATAAGCATATTATTTGCTAAGTTTTAACCATAAATCCACTTAAAAATGTTAAGAATTAATAGAATTTGGAAAAGCATAGTTATGACCCAATAATGAGGTAAACGTAATGATATGGAGGTGGAATGGAGGTGACATGAAGGTAAAATGTGAAGATATAAGTGAATAATGGAGTGAAAATAGGGACGATTTTGAGGCCCAACATACCCCCAAACTGAAGATATTGCATGTCCTCATGCAATCTATTACATTATTTTTTGGTACTTGAGCTTTGGCTTAAAATCTGCATGATATTAGTTACTTAACTTTTGCAAGGCGTTATTTTGATGAACTACAACTTGGTTGGTTCTTGTGTTTCAACCATATTTTGTTTGTTGCATTCAATGTATGATCCTTGAATATTGATAATGTGATTTTTATTGTAGAGTATTTTGTTGGAATGCATCATGGTTGGTTCTTGTGTAACAACCATGATTGTTTTGGCATCCAATTAACTTTTAAATACTTTTGACAAAGCCATTTGTATGCTCATGTAATAGTGAATATATGTTGAAGGTAAGTGGGTTTTAGAATGTGATATATGAATGTGGATGTTATATGAATGTGACAAAGCATGTATGTAAATGTATCCTTCCCCTTAAACGGATGGTTTGGGCAGTTGTGTGAAATGGGGAAATGAAGGGGAAAAGAAGTGAAGTTTTTCCAAAACTCATTATTCTAACTTTTCAAGGAATTTAATGGTTAAAAGTTAGAAAATATCATACCTTAACTTACCCTTCCAAAAATAGATGAGAGTCGTGCACGTGTGGCTGCAAAAACTATTGTTCGTAGTCTTCTTTACTTGGTTGGGAAAATGGTGGATGAAATCAAGAATAGTGAATCTTTTATTGTTGCCACATTTGTTGTTGAATCTGTTGTTGGATCGTCTGCTGAATGTTCGACATCGGCTGCTAAATGTGACTGAAAATGTATAAGGCTTGGAAGTTATACAAAATATAGAAGTTACATTTCTCTCCCAGCCTTATTTATTGACTTGTCCTCAATTCAATAAAAGGAAATGACAAACTGAAAAATGATGAAAGGAGTTTGGCTTCATCTGCTACAAAATATGGGTCTTCAAGTCTTCAACGCTCGTTGCCACAAATCTTACTATGTGATTAAATGTGTCGGTGTCGAACATAGCAAGAAGTTTTTGACTTAGTGGTCGTTAATGAATACCCCTAGCCAACACAAGAGCTCCCACCATTTATTCCAATGGGAGTCAAGATGCCTAACACATCTTGGTAGGTACGAATAAATGTTTCGTGGTCGAGTCACCTACAAGATCCAATGAACAAGAGATATTAATGTACTCCCATTGTTCATTGGCAAGAGTACTTGCCATTAAGGCATGCAAGCCTCTAGGTGTTTTTTCAATGATGCTTAGACTCTAGGACTTTGACTCAAGCAGGGCGTTATTGGCGGAAATGAAGGGGAATCGTAATGACAACAAAAATGGATGGATGTAAGGAAATGCATGATGTATGAATAAGAACTCTTGCTGTGAAAATGGATATGGAAAGGTCATGTTTTATGGTTTAACGATTGGTGGAATTCAAAATCTTTTGCAAAAAGGGGGTTGCAAAGGAATGGTTGTAGAGTTGGATTTGTCTTTGGAAGACCAATTTTCGTCACAATGTAATCTCCTTATGATCACTTGATTATCCTGTAACCTGTAAGAAACTTGGTACAAAGAAAACATAAGTGTGCTCTAGAAGAAATGGCTAGTGCCTTCATGATTCTTACGCAAAAATTTCTTACCAAATAAAACAAATTAAGGACAAACAAAGTGTTGAAATTGACTTAATCATGATATTAATATCCATCCGTTTGTTTTTAAAATAACCATGAAAAGTAATACTCCATGTTTGTGTCAGCTGACTTCTGTGCATGGCGAAAAGTTTGGCATCGTAGATTTGTTGTGTCCTGCAGATTAGTACATTATAAAAGCATACAACAATATCAATTTTCCAACTCTAAATAAGTTAGTCAGCATTTAAATAATCCACCTAATTTTCTTTTAAATTCTGCTTCCAAATGTTCCATTCTTTATTTTCAAGCCTGCGTGAATTTTGTGAAAAGTGTTTTTTTTTTTTTTGCCCTCATACCAACTGTTGCAGTTTCACCCAGTTTCATTATTCTCTCAATTTGCATATCACCAAAATTTTATTTTATGCCAATATTCACCTTCAAAACAACACACAACAATTTTTTATTATTATTTTTTTATTTTTTAAATGATAACAATCTTAACAAAATGATAATCTAAAACAATGTATTAAGAAAATCATATAATAACAAAATACATAGTCAACATAACAAGAAATTATAATTATATTAATTAATGCAATTATAAAAGATATTAATATATTAATATAATTAATACAATTAATATATTAATACAATTTTTATAACAAACATTAATTAATAATTAAATAACATAACCAAGAAATATATACAATGAATCATAATTACAATTATATTAACCTAACAACATAAAAAATATTATACAACAAATTATAATAACAAACATAACATATTATAATTATATTAATATATTAATATAATTATAATAGCAAACATTAACACAGATTATAACTAAAAATAAATAACCAAATCAGAACAAAATAAATAAAAACAAAATAAATCTAAAAATACAAAACAAACCAAAAGAAATGCAATACAAAACAGGATTGAAGGCATATGAAGATTTTTCGTTGAGGTAGGATATGAACCTGTTGCGCTTGTCCATTGAGGCAATTCTCTAAGGCCACCAAACTTCTTTTGGCCTGCAATTTTCCAGCAATTAAAACGAATCTTCCCCAATTTGTAAAGAAATCAAGAAGATGAACTTCCATGTTTATCGAAGAGCTTTTTTATGTCCAAAATGAGGTTCATTTCAACGATTTTGTGCTATCATGGTGATGGATTTGCGTGCTCCATTTGAACACGGAAACAGAAATGAAGAACCAGCCAACAGCTCTGACTATCGACTTCGACGAAGAGGAGGATGACACTGAGGTGTTATGTGATTGGAGGGGTATACCTGCTCATTTTGGTAGCGCTCTTGAGCTTCTCGTAATTTAATCTGGACAATCTCCAAATATCAGCAAAATTTCCATCGAAAACTGTTCCAAGAAATACAAGCGCGTGGATGGTACTAATATGGTGGCTGCAACTGCACTCTAGGAAGATAGAAATTCTGGGTTGTTTCCACTTTGCTCAATTTCGGATTCGTATATATTATATAGGAACAGTTTCAAGACTTTGCCAATTTCAGAGATTATATATTAGTCCAAAACATTAAGTGACCGTAAAAGTAACAATGGTGTGAGACAATGTGAAATTGAAAAGTCGAACAACAGCAAAGGTTGTAGCTGTAGTGAAATAGATCGTGCCATCAAATTGTCTAATATTACAGAAACAAAGAATTCTTCCCAGCCATCTTACGACCTACTTGTGAACAATGACTTGAAACTCATGAGCTTCGATGTGGCAGATGTTAATCTGGTCGAAATAGAAGGTACAAATTTAGGGAACCCAAAGAAATTTGAATGACGTGTTGTGCATGCGAAATATGGTTAGATTGCCGCATTATTTTGCATAATTTTCATGCCTTACCCAGCGTGTTAATTCATGCAACTACACTGGATCGTATTTCATTATCACAACTTCATTAATACACTACTGTTCATCGAACCCTTAGATTCATTAGCTGCTGGAATCAATGGTGTAGTTTCAGCGAGTTCTAAGGATCCATATCTCTTCAACGTTTATTTTTTCAATGCCTTAGTGTGCTGGCTAGTGGCATATACAACTACATAAATGGTTAGATGACAGGCAGTTTCTACAAAAAGTTCGGTGATTGTGATCCCAACAAATCGAATCCCGTTTTTACCTGAATTTTCCGGAGATTTGCGTATTTCGTTTGGGTTGCTGCAGGTCAAGCCAGCATGAAGGAAGTAACTGTGGAGCTGAAGAATGATTTGGCCATCAGAGGAACTCTCCACTCAGTGGATCAATATCTTAACATCAAATTGGAGAACACAAGAATGGTTGAGCAAGATAAATATCCACATATGCTATCAGTGAAAAATTGTTTTATCAGGGGATCAATTGTTCGATATGTATTGCTACCACCTGATGGTGTTGATGTTGATATTTTGCATGATGCTACAGGAAGGGAAGCCCGTGGGAGCTGAGCCAGATGGTATCATTTCATTTCATGCCATTCCAGTCTATATTTTTTGTCAAGCATCGATGCAATCTATTAAAATATTTATTTGCATGCTTCAATAGATCCCTAGGAACACAACAATGCAATATATAATGTTGGGCAATTTATTGCGCTTAAATAATATAATCCCCGGCAACGGCGCCAAAATGTTGGGCAATTTATTGTGCTTAAATTGTTGCATTAAATTATCGACCAGGGAAACT
>APFE030695259.1:0-22771 GCA_000404065.3 Pinus taeda | reverse complement strand
GTAAGCAGGGTTCTTTGCCAAGAAAATTGCACTTTGGCTGTCACAGTCTATCCTTATAGCTCCCTGTACTAACCCCATACTTGAACACAATCTCTGCAACCAAACTGCTTCCTTGCTTGCATGAGTGGATGTCATGTATTCTACCTCTGTAGTTGATAGTGCCACTACAAATTGTTTATTACTCATCCAACTGGTTGCACCTCCAAATAGGTTAAACACATACCCACTTGTAGATCTTCTCTAATCCATATCTCCAGCCCAATCTGCATCAACAAAGCCACGAATATCCAAAACTTTGTCCAATCCTGGTCTTCCTTGGTAGCACAAACCATAATCACTAGTGCCACACAAATACATGAAAACCCGCTTCACTGTTGTCAAATGCTCCTTCCTTGATTTTGACTTAAACCTGCTCAATACTCCCACTGCCTGTGCAATGTCTGGTCTAGTATAGACCATTACATTTATCAGGCTATCGACTGCACTTTCATATGGAACACGGGACATGTCCTCTTCCTCTTCTTGTGTCTTGGGACACTGTTTAGCAGATAAATTTACACCTACAGGAATAATAACCTTCACCAGTTTACTATCCTGCATATTAAACCTTTGCAATATTGTCTCGACATACTTCCTCTGGTTTAACAACACAGCCCAACACTTATAATTCTAAAGTCTCTTTATCTTTTATTTAAGTTACAATTTAGTGGGTAGCTTATAAAGTACCATTGTAAAAGTGATTTTCACTTATTTATAAAAGTGGGTCACATAATTTTTTTTTTAAAAGTGAGCTAATTCGATTAAGTTTGGAAGGGAGGCGGAGGGGTAGGGGCGTGGTTAAAATATAACATTATCAGTCACTTCCATGCATTCATGTACTTCGTCGGCATATTCAACAATTTTTCTTCAAGAAACCATAACTTCTTCATTCGGAAGTCGTTTCCAGAGCCGTTTTTTTAATCAACCTAATTTTTCGTGATCTTTCCATTGGAACATTTAGTTTCAGCATCTACAACTTCAGTTTCTATTAAAATGGAAAGTCCATGCCAAGTTATTCTTGACAACACCAACTACTTCCAATGGTTATCCTACATTGAGGATTTACTTAGAAGTAAAGGTCTTTATAGAATAGCCTCAGGCCTAGAGGTTAAACCTAAAGATGAAGATAAGCAAGCCAAATGGGAAAATAGGCAAGATAAAGCATGTGGGATGATATGGATGTCTATTTCTCTAGACCTTGGATTCCATATTGTAGAACTTGATACCCCTCATGAAGCAATGAAACAACTCAATAAAGTTTTTGGAATTAAATATGAAATTAGAGCCCATCAACTCAAAAATGAGTTGCTTACGTTGGACCCTAATAATTTTTCTTCCATTGAAGATTTTTTGTCTAAGTTCAAAACCCTTAGACTTCTCTTGGAAGGTGTTAAGGTTAAAAAAGAAGATGGTAGCCTTATCTATTCCATTCTTACTAATTTGGGACCAACCTACTCTGTGTTTGTTTCCACCTTCCATTCTACAAGAGAAGCTTTTATTTCTCAAGGACAAGACTACACGTCCCCCTCTTTTGATGTCTTTTGTGATTATTTAATAAGAGAACAAGAAAAACTCTTACATCTTGGTCTTCTTAATATTGGAAACTCTTCCAAGAAAGCGTTAGCCGCCCAGCAGCAACCAAATTTAAAGAATCCTAAGAAGCAACATCCCAAAAAGAATGGTCCTAAAGCAAACAAGGGTCCTAAGCAAACTCAGCCTCAAAATGAAAAATCAATTCAACAAAATGATAAGACAAATAAAAACAAAGGGAGATAGACATTGCAACTTTTGTAATCACGATGGCCACTTAGAATCCAAATGCTTTAAAAAGATGGAAGCCTTGGAAGCAACAATGAAGAAACATAACATCCATGTGGAGCACTCTTCAACTTCAACTTCATCTTCAGGAATGGCACTTTCTGCATGTCGTTGTCAAGCATCTCAGTCTGGTTATGCACTAAATGTATCTTCTTCTCATTCTCATGAGTGGCTCATTGATTTTGGAGCTTCTTATCACATGGCCAAAAACAAAGCCATGTTTTCTTCTTTAATGATTATAACACCAAAAATATATATGTTGGCGACGATAGATTTCTTAGTGTTGTAGGGACTGGAGCTATTCATCTAAAAAATGGTCAATTTAATGATGTATTATGTGTTCCTACCTTATCCTGCAACCTTCTATCTGTATATCAAATAGCTCATTCAGGTGAAGGTAAAACCGTTGAATTTTCACCTCATAATGTTGTAATTAAGGAGCTAAGAGATCCTAGACAGATTTTAGCCATTGCCATTGCTGATGATTCTACAAGGTTGTATAAGTTTAACAACTTTGGGTCATCAAATATTCCCTTGGTATTTGTTTCTCATAATGATGAAGTGAGCAAACTCTGGCATGAGTGATTTAGTCACTTAAACTATCACTCCCTTAAAAATCTATGTAAGGAAAATACAGTGACAGGTCTTCCTATGGTATCTTGCAGAGATGGTGTTTGTTTTGGATGTGTACTCAGAAAACATCATTGGGATAGTTTTGAAAATGTGCCTCTTGGCACGCCTCAACTCCTTTATAGCTTTTGCACAGTGATTTATGTAGTCCACTTCTAGTTATTTCATTCTCTGGCTACAAGTATTTCTTAACTTTCAATGATGATTTCTCCATACACACTTGAGTATACTTCTTAAAACTCAAGAGTGAAGTCTTTAACATGTTTTTGGCCTTTAAGGCCTTTGTTGAGAAACAATCTGGACATCAAATTCTTAAGCTAAGATCTGATAATGGTGGAGAATATGTTAACAACAAATTCATCAACTTTTGCACTGAGCATGGAATTCAATTACAACATATTATTCCATATACTCCACAACAAAATGGTGTAGCTGAAAGGAAAAATCACACCTTAAAGGAAATGGCTAATTGTATGCTTCAATATAAAGGGCTTAGTCTTAATTTTTGGGCAGAATCAATTAAATGTGAAAATTACATAGTAAATCAGACTCCTACTAAGGTTTTAAAGAATATCACTCTAGAAGAAGCATGAAGCTCAATTAAACCAGATGTAAGTCACTTTCGTTTTTTTGGAAGTGAAGCATGGGCCCATATTCCCAATGAGAAACATAAAGACTTAGAACCTAAGAGTGAAAAATGTATTTTTGTTGGATATTCTAAAGATGTCAAAGGATATAGACTTCCTCCATCTAAATAAAAAAATGTTATCATTAGAAGAGATGTAAAGTTGGCTGAAAATATATCAGCCTACGAGCCTAGTTCGACGGATGTGCCACCTCTCTCTATCCCTTCTACTACTGAAAATATTTCTCTTCAAATGATGAAAGTGAGGATGAAAATCCTCCCCCACCTTCTCAAGATCCTCCTTCAGCTCCTTAGCTTCCAAAATGGGTTTGTGCTACTTGGGATGCAACAGGTGCTCTTGCAGGTGATCCTACATATCAATGACATACACGTTCTCAGTTCAATAGAGCATCTTCTTTACTGGCTCAAGATTTAGTGAATTATGATCCTGACACCTTTACATAAGCTTCAGGCCATCCAGATTGGGACACAACTATGAATGAAGAATATCGTTCATTATTGGAAAATGATACATGGGATCTTGTTCCTCTTCCAAAGCGAAGAAAACTTGTTAGATGCAAATGGGTTTACAGAACCAAGTTTGGACTAGATGGAAAAGTTGATAAACATAAAGCTCTTCTTGTTGCTAACGGTTTTTCACAAGTTGAAGGCATTGACTATACTGAAACCTTCTCCTTTGTTTCAAAAATGAACTCTATCCACCTTGTTCTTTCCCTTGCTGCCTTTTCCAAATGGGAAGTCCATCAGATGGATGTTAAACCTACCTTCATGCATGGGGTCTTGCATGAAGAATATATATGGAACAACCTCATGGTTTTATACAAACAGACTCCAACCTTGTATGTCAGCTTAAGAAATCTCTTTATGGTCTCAAGCGAGCCCCTCGGGCTTGGTATACCAAAATGGATAACTTTCTTTTATATACTGGATTTTCTAGGTGTCATTCTAACAGTATTGTCTACATCAAGAAAGTGGGTAAGTCTCTTATCATTCTTGTTATTTATGTTGATGATCTTATCCTTACTGGTAGTGATGCCAACCTTATAAACCATGTGAAGTCCAACCTTAAAAAGCAGTTTGAAATGACAAACTTAGGACACTTGCATTATTTTCTTGGTCTTCAAGTCTTGCAATCCAAGGAAGGTATTTCCCTTTCCAAGTCCATGTATGCCTGTAATACTATACACCACTTTCACATGGAATACTGTAAGCCAACCCCTTCTCCATTTCAGTCTGGAGCCAAACTTTCAGTCACTTGTACTTCTCATGAAGTTGATGCTACCTTATACCGTCAACTTGTAGGAAAAGTTTTGGATCTGACCCATACCCATCCTGACCTTTCCTTTGTTGTTGGCCTTATTGCTCAGTTTATGAAAAACCCACATAAAATTCATTGGAAAGAAACTAAAATAATACTTCGTTATGTTCGAGGTATAGTTCAGTTTGGGATTCATTATAGTGCAAAAGAATCTCCTCTATTGGTTGGTTTCACTAATTCTGATTAAGCTGGTGACCCTAATGATCAGAAGTCTACTGCAAGTTATGTCTTCACCCTTGGTTTTGGACCTATTGCATGGGCTTGCAAGAAACAAAGTGCCATTTCTCTTTCTTCAGCAGAAGCAGAGTATTGTGGCACCATAGAAGCTAGTAAGGAAGCCTCGTGGCTTCGTTAGATCCTGTCAGAGTTTGGCTTTCAGCAACAACATCCGACTACACTGGTGTGATAATCAAAGTGCCATTAAACTACGCAAAGATCCAATACAACATCAGCGCAACAATCACATTGAACTACACATGTACTTCATCGGAAAACTCATTCATGAACATGTTCTTGAAGTGCGATATTGTTCAATCAATAATTAAGTTGCATACATCTTTACAAAGGCTCTCACAAAGGCGAAGTTTACTAAACTTTGATTTATGGTTGGAGTTCAGGAAGTTGTCACTAAGGGGGGATAGGCTCTAATGCCTCCTTCCTTCTCCTATTATGTCATATTTGTACATCCTTCAATCCTATCCAAGTTGTCCTTAAGGGGGGATGTTAAGATATTCCTACACATAGGAAATAGTTAAGTATAACTTGGTCTAGTGTATAGTTAGGTAAAGTGTGTTTCTTTAGTATGTACTTTTTTGTAACTTACAATCCGACGGTCACGATATGTTCTAGACATGAAGTGCTCTGACGGTTCATTCTCTCCTCGGTATTACCGACACTTGATCCATGGCTTAACACCCGATTGGTCCATGATCGCTATTTAAAGAGCATGGAGGGTCATTTGTAAGGTGAGCATTCATGAGAGAATCTTATGTAAATTTTATTTCTTTTACATTAGTAAATTGCCTGAAGTGGGCGCGTTGGATCAAGCCGTGGATTGTTTCCCTCTTTGAGGGTTTTAATCACATGAAGAATAATGGTGTATTGATTTGTGATCTGTTTGTGAGTGGTGTCCTTTGGTGTTCTATATGAGGAACTTACCCAGTAAATTCCTACAACTGGTAACGAATAAATTTTTAGTCTTTTGGTAATGGCAATGGCGATGGTCTCTATGGCGATGGGGCGGTTTGTAGTGGTGGCAAGCGACTAAGGCAAGTGGGGTAAGATGGAGGATGGTTAGAAATCCTTGGTGGAGCCTGAGAAAGCTCCAAGAGGAACAAACGACTAGTTGGATGCAACTTTGTGCCACATAAGTTTGGTTGTCAATGACCGAAAGGTAAGATTTGATATATATATATATTAATCTTTTTCTTTTTTTCTTATATATAATACATATTTTTATTTTTATTTTTTTGATTTTTTTTAATAATTTTTAAAACTATTTCCCCTATATTTAGTCCTTCCTTCTTTTTAATAATAATATATATCAATTTTTTTTTTTTAATGGCTAAAGGCCAAATGGAAAAATGGAGAAGCTCCAAACTTTGTATAGCGAATCACTTCAATCACAATGACAACAAAGTTGATGGAGAGTTAATGGAAAAAGGCCAGAGCAGACTGGATTTGTGCAGCAGTTGAGTGGCCAAAGGATCAAACAACTCTAATACCAAATGTTACAAACAAAATTCTTACTTCACAATAATCTTCATAACACTTGGAACACGAACACATCCATTTAGTATAAGAACATATATATTGAATAGTGTATAAAGAATTAATATGAGATGATATGTCAATGTTGAAAATGAGTGCCCGCTTATATACCTAGGCAGGTGACCCTTCATTAATGGTCATGTTGGCTGCAACTGTGTCCCACATAACTCTGGTTGTTGACGACCGAAAGGTACGATTTGATTTATATATCTATATATATTAATCTTTTTCTTTTTATTATACATAAATACATATTTATTTTTATTTTTAATTTTGACTTTATTTTTATATAATTTTTTAAAACTATTTCCCCCCTATAATTTAGTTTTTTTTTAATAACAATATATATCAATATTTTTTTAATGGCTAAAGGCCAAATGGAAAAATGGAGAAGCTCCAAACTTTGTATAGTGAAACACTTCAACCACAACGACAACAAAGTTGACGGAGAGTTAATGGAAAAAGGCCAGAGCAGACAGGATTTGTGTAGCGGTTGAGTAGCCAAAGGATCAAACAACTCTCATACCAAATGTTACAAACAAAGTTCATACTTCGTAATAATATTCAGAACACTTGGAACATGAACACATCCATTTAGGATAAGAACATATATATTGAATAGTGTATAAAGAATTAATATGAGATGAGATGTCAATGTTGAAAATAAGTGTCTGCTTATATACCTAAGTAGGTGACCCTTCATTAATAGTATGTTGGTTGCAACTGTGTCCCACATAAGTCTGGTTGTCGATGACTGAAAGGTAATATTTGATTTATATATCTATATATATTAATCTTTTTCTTTTTTTTCTTATAATAATACATATTTTATTTTTATTTTATAATTTTTTAAAACTATTTTTCCCCTTATAATTTAGTCTTCCTTTTTTTTAATAATAATACATTTCAATATATTTTTTTTTAATGGCTAAAGGTCAAATGGAAAAATGGAGAAGCTCCAAACTTTGTATAGTGAAACACTTCAATCACAACGACAACGGAGTTGACAGAGAGTTAATGGAAAAAGGCCAGAGCATACTGGATTTGTGCAGTGGTTGAGCGACCAAAGGATGAAACAACTCTGATACCAAATGTTACAAACAAAGTTCATACTTCGTAATAATCTTCAGAACACTTGGAACACGAACACATCCATTTAGGATAATAACATATATATGAATAGTGTATAAAGAATTAATATGAGATGAGATGTCAATATTGAAAACGAGTGCCCGCTTATATACCTAGGCAGGTGACCCTTCTTTAATGGTCATGTCCTTAGAGACATGCTACTTCTATACTAATAACTAGTTAATGATCACTAATTAATCAATATATATATATATATATATATATATATATATATATATATTATATTATATAATATATATATATATAAGACTTGTTGGCCAAAATATAATAGCAAAAACACACAGTTGTTAATAGAAGCAAACTAAGAGACCACATACAAATAGCCCGAAAATACCAAAAGATCCCAAGAACCAGAAAACACCCAATTGTCATCCTTGATCTAATAGATTACCGAGATTTGGATTATCTAAGCCATCATTAGGGAAATTTTAAGGTCTAAAATGAGCCTCCTAGGAAAAATGTACAACCAAAATAAAATTTATAAGAACCAATAGGATTCAAGATGATGATGTCAACCATGGGGGATGATTCACCATTTTTGGAGTAAAAAAGTAAAAAATTAAAACAATAATAAAATAATAAAACGATTTTTTCAACTCGTAATTTCAACTTATCTCCCTAAGGTTTTACTCAAATTTCGAGTAGGAGTACTCGTTGGATGCAAAATTTAATTCCTCATCTAAGGAGCACCCATGTTACATACTTTCAATGGACTTTACTACACGAAAAATGAGAAATACATGAAAACATGTGATTGCAATCATGTTTTTCATGTATTTCTCATTTTTCGTATAGAAAGGTCCATCAAAAGTATGCAACATGGGTTCTCCTTGGATGATGAATCAAATTTTGCATCCAATGGGTGTTTCTGCTCGAAATTTGAGTAAACCCATAGGGAGATAAGTTGAAAATATGAGTTGAAAAAATAGTTTTTTTTTCCCCCCTCTAAAATTTGATGATGTAATCTAGTCTTATTTTATTATTTCCATTCTTCTTTTATAATTTCCTTAGGAGGCACGTTTTAGACGTCAAAATTCCCCTTATGTTCATAGTGGTTGAGGAGGATGACACATCTCATGGACATGCTCCTCCATATGTTCCATTTTTCCTTCTAGACATTCCAACCTCTCATGTATTCTTTCTTGGCCTTGCCGCAAAGCTGCCAATCTATCCATCATGTGCCACCAATTATTTTGAAGATTGTTCATGAAACCGATGATTTCATTCCTGTCTTCATGGTGGTCTCTGGCAAGCTATTTTAACAATAGAGTCACTTGTTGAAGTTAGTTCTCCAAAGAGTCAAATGGAGGAGGAAATTTTATTCTTCCCGGGGACTCGTCCATTTGTTGATCTAATTCCTCACCTAAATCTTGCATACCAACCCGATGTAATGCTCCACGAAGTGGTGCCCCGCCACCCTTGTGTGCGCGACCACATTGTCGTTGCATAGCCTTTGTGGTGTCAACCTGACTTCGCTAAGCTTCAACCAAATACACATTGTGTCAATTCCCCTTAATGCACTGAGCCTCGCTAGTGTATCCTAGTCCAACACTAAAGTTGCGTATAAATTACAGTGAGAACCATTGAAAGAGAGGTGTCCCTCCACCACCAACTTTCCAGAATTAAAAGAACCACCCTCTGTTCCAAGCCTAAGAAGCAATATAAGGCCACATCTACTCCCCACTGTATGGATACCAAAAGACAACAAAACCTTATGACAAAATGATATCCTCAGTGGATACCCACCCACTCCTCCCAATTTTCCACCACGACAGTGTCCCTCCGAGAGATGAAGGCACTAGATGAAATAGAATGGAAAGAAAAAAAGATAATGCTTGCACAAAAACTACAAACTCTTATAGGAGATGAGCCCCCAAGAGGGTCCCCGCTCCAACCAGAGGACCGTATCACTAACTCAAACCACAGTGTGATGACTTAGTTAAGCCCTCTATTCTCCACTTTACCATTGGGCCCAATGATAATTCTAAGCACAAAGGCTAGGAACCACAAGTCGGCCTTTAAATAAAACCTAACCAATCTACTTAAGAGGAAATTTAGAAGCAAAATTTGTAGAAAGGAGAATTAAGATTACACAAGGTTTGGAGATTACAAAGAGTTCTAGCAGTGACGTTGTGTTTGTCTTTCCCAAGCGCTACTACTCACTTTGAAGATAACAGACCCAACATAATGGTTGTAAAAACGTCCACAGACTCGGGTCCCAGTTCCATATGCTCTGCAACTACATAATGTTGAAGCCAGTACCCTCGAACCCGATGAAAATCCACTCCCCCTTGAATCAACTTGCAAGAATAAGGATAAAAAAGGCAGAAGATCATCCTACTCATCCACTACGCCTATTCTGTCTACCACCTCTACTCCCATCACCATGCACAATAAACAATAAGTTGAAGGGTCGTTGCTTGTTAATATAACGTTTATGAATTCCAGAAACATCTTTGATGTTCTTCCCGAGAGGCTTCCTTGGCATGTCTCATTAATCCCTGTGACATGTGGCTAGGGGAGTTAATGCCCAACCTATCCTCCATTCACCTTCAACGTCACTTATCAGGGAGAATTCAAAGTGTTTATTAATTTTTGTGTAAGTTTTGAATTTCTTAGATCATCTCTAAATCTAAAATAACTATGATAAAAATATTAAAATCCATGTTTGAAAATATAGTGTAAAAATAAATATTTTATTTTAATTGAGAAAAATATATAAAAAATATAATACATTTTTATTTAAATCTTTGATTATAAAAAAAATTAAATTTTCAATTGTTTTCTCCTTAAAATTAAATAGTCTTAAATAATTTTAATTAAGGATAATTAACTTTGAGTTAATTAAAAACAATACCTTTAATCAAGCCTTTATATTCAGTTAATAAATTAAAATAATTAAATTGTTAAACCATTCTTTTAACCGGCTTTATCTTTTAATTTTAATTATTAAATTAAAAATAATTAAATTTCATTAAACATGTTTTAACCAAGTCTTTTGTGTTTAATTAACCAATTAATAACCGTAATTATAAATTTCCGAGCCTTGAACATTATTAAGAGCTAAAAATTTTCATCGCACTTATTTGTATTGGAAATAACTTTAAGGTTGAATGAATATATTATCAAACTTTTATTATAAAAAGGCCCTTACAACACATTTTAGTATAACTAGCTTTTGTAATTTTATTTACTCTTTTTTAAAGAAAAGAAAAGATATAAACGATTTAGGATTCATAGGCTATATTCACCCTTGATGATAAGACGTTATCGTTGGCAAGTCATGATTATATATTTAACATATATGCGAAGCATCGGTCCTGTACCTTCTTGGGCAACTTTATTACATTTAAAACTTTTAAACATGAATTTATTTGAAAGTGTTTTAATAATTTTTTAAATAATTTTCAATTTTGTTATATTATTTTTGTTTAAATTTATTTTAATTATTTTATATTATTAAAAATGATGTTATTATAATAGTAAGATTACAATTAAGTTAGATACCAAAATGGTATATGCAATTTTTTGGTTGTGAGAGACAAGGTTTGTATAATGATTTGACTATTAAAGTTTATAGAAATGTATATATTCCATTCCACTATAGATTTGAATTTATAAGTCAAAGAAAACAAGTGCTTTTATAAAAGATGTTAAAAATTGTGAAGGTTGAGTATATTTTCATCTATATATTCGTAGGTTTTTTTCCCTATCACACTTTATTTTGACTATAATATTAAAAGTTAGATTAAGTAAAAATATACAATCTCATCATTATTGAAAATCCACTGTGTTATAACATTTTGATCAATGGTCAAAGTCTTTCACTCATTGGTCACATCTACCCTCATGTATCAATGTGAGGTTTAGCTAACGTACCTTTGTAGAGTGGATGAAAACAAGATAAAAGAGACTTTTGTCACAATGTTATTCAAACATCTTCATGTCAATAGATTAGTTCCTAGTGTTATTATTCTTGTAGATTTTAACATGGTCATACTCATTGCTTCGATGGTCTCTCATGTGGTGAGAATGATACATAGTCTTAATGAAAGAGAAACCTGGGTAAGTGGTCTTATTAGAAATCCATATTTCACTCTCAAATCCTTTATGGAGTAGGTAGAACATGGTATTGATTCAGGTTGATATGCAAGAGACTTTTTATTACATTACCTCATTGAGCTTGATATTTATAAACCATCCTAGTGCAAGATGCTCTTGATCTCTCTAAAGGTGAGATAAACAAAGGTATTTGTATTGACATATAAATAGTTTACCTTTGTTCCACATGGTTTAAGCCGAGAGAACTAATTTCTCCCAAATTGGTTGCCACTATTCAAATTAGTGTCCTCATACTCTAGTTGCCTTGCAATTTTTGAGTGTCCCTCTTCCCAACTTAGAGTTTACTCCAATTATCTTACAATGATACATATCACCATATTCTTGGGGAGCAATGTTTTTCAAGTAATTTTCTCCTTAAATCTCAAGAGTAATAACCACATTATATTTTGATGCTTTCCCTATTATGAGATTATAAGATGGTTATTTGATATCTTTCAATATTCGCTTGGTTCTCTCTAGACACTCATGGCTTATTAGGATCACATATTCTTAGCTCTCTCCA
This sequence comes from Pinus taeda, assembly GCA_000404065.3. Lineage (NCBI taxonomy): Eukaryota > Viridiplantae > Streptophyta > Pinopsida > Pinales > Pinaceae > Pinus > Pinus taeda. Next base: position 10,774 of record APFE030695259.1, on the reverse strand, counting down.
TTTCAGAGATGCTTGAGCATAGTGATTGACTTGCAAAAGGTCAATTCAAAGTTCACATGATAAACTTATTATGTATCGTAAACCTAGTCATTAACATGGTCTCACACCCATTATACATTTCTTCATAACTTTGAATGTTCAAAGTGCTTTTATAGAACATTGGGGTTTGGGTAGAAAACTTCATCTAAACTTATGCTTCTTCCTTAGTCTTCATCTCATTAGATTAATATTTCCCTTATTTTATTTTTATATTGTTTTCCTTTACAATGTGCTTTTTCATTTCTATTATTGTCTCCTTTTTATTTTATAGTGAGAAAACTCATCATAACCCAATTGCCAAAGTTGGAACAACTATTAAGGATTTTTTTTGAAAAGGAGGGGATCCCCGTAGAAGAAGCATTATATTACAATATTTACATTATCTATACAACAGATATATCTATACAATCTGTTGCGTCACACTAACAACGACCCAGCGAGAGTCTTACATATGTTGCATAAGCAACCCATCATGTATGGCGAAATTCGAACCCGAGTGGAGAGGGCAATATTGCTCTGTCCCAACCACCAGAGACAACAACGCAGTACTTAAACAGCCATTAAAGATTGCTATCCACTAATGCACAACACCCTTGAAATTACACAATTACACTTTAGTGGTCCAAACAAAAAAACTTTTATCATTACCACACAAATGTGTATATGTCTTTAAATCCTCTTAACCAAACAAAAAATAATTTTAATTTCTATTATTATCTTTATATATTATAATTTTCTAATTCTAATTTTTAAAAACATTAATATATGAATTAAATTTAAAAAGATGCCATATAAAAATTCTCACGTGCAACCATTTATTCTCCATCAATTGAAAATTCCAAATTGTGGAGCCTCACCGCTTTTCAACACAATTATTTGTAAAATTGTCCATTATCGGGTCGTGTCCGAATTAATTTTATTTACACATGCTTCTAGGTTCGTGGATATTATAATGTTGCAACTTTATATAACACAGCCACCACAATCGTTATATTACAAAATTTCGAAGGGATTTGCGTTGATAACATAAAACACTGAACCAAGACATTTAAAGTTTAAACATATCTGTTTACTGTCTAACTAAACATATATTTAGAATCGAACGAAAACAATTGCAAAATTAGAATGGCCCTTCACCGTCTCGCAATCACAAAAAACCGTCCGTAAAAAAAGCTCAATCACAAAAAAGCGTCCCCAAAAAAAAGGTCAAAAATAATTCAAATCGGAGGAGTGACCGTTGGGAATGGAGCGCTTATAAATACAGCTTTATAAGCAAACATAGTTGCAGTTTCATCTGGGTTTCTTCCCTAATCGGCAGGTCTTGGCTTGTTTTTTGCTCTTATTTGTTTGATCTGCAGCGTGGCCACGCTGATTGATTTTCCATTTTCTTTATTGCATTTTTGTTTTATCTGGTGTATTGGTTGATCTTCTTGTTTTATGACTTTCTGTTTTCCCTGTGCGTATTTGAATTGTTTGGGCCGCCGATTTTATTTGCAGCCCGATGAAACCCATGGAGCCATGGCAGTGGATTTATTAAAGCATAAATGCTGGCGAATGTGGAGTACTTTCATCGAGATATTTCGTGTAGAAGTGACCAAATCTTTTATGATTTAGCATTTCGCAGTAGTCGTACATCCTTCTCTGCAACTAGCGGCTGCAGGTACACTTTTCCCTTAATCTTTCTTTCAGTCCTTTTTTAATGACATGACAGGAATAAAAGATAGTGTCAGTTATATCGTGTGGAGTTCTCATATTATAGGGTTTTGCCGCATTCATGAACACAATTTCTTGCCTGGTAGTGAAGGTAATGTTGAACCCTAGGACTAGCTTTTGAATATTCACTATTTTCATCGAATTGTTAACTAGCAACCGAAATTTTAAAATAAAAATACAAATCTCTGTGATAATGCACTTTTCAATTAATGCATGCAGGGTAGGAATTTCAAATCTGAAATGTAACTCTGATGGCTGTATTGATTATTTAAAAAAAAAATTAAGGTGAAGGAATTTTTAGCTAGATCTTTAGTTGACGGAGAAATTAAGCTGTGACAATTTTCCCGTCAAATGCAGGGAACCGGTGCGTCAATTCTCAATTCTTTGTGCCACTGAGTGAGTTAAGGAATTGTAGTTATTTGGCGACCTGAATGGATAGAGGTTGGGGCAATCCAAGGAGGGTGGTTACTATTTTCCGTTCTGCTGGATGATATGAAAGGTCCAACAGGATGATAGAAGGATTTACAGCAATGTGCTGATAAAGTCAGGTTCTAAAGATGAAATTATTTTTATTTTTATTTTTGGTTAATGTTGTTTAATATGTTTTATAATTATGATTTTGGTTCAGTATTGTAAATATTATTCGATTCTGTGTAATTTTTGTTATTTTAATAATCAATATGTTTGTACCCATGAATTATGGGTTATTTGTACCCATGAATTATGGGTTATTTTTATTTTATTTGGTAATATTATATTTGGACAAATGAATTATGGGTTATTTTTTATTTTATTGGGTAATATTTTGATTGATGAATGAATTATAATTTTATAGTGTTGGTGTTTTATTTTTATAAAATTTTGCTTAATTTTTGTTATTTTTATAATTAATATGTTGGGAGAATAAATTATGGGTTATTTTTAATTTTATTGGGTCATATTTTAGATTGTTTTTTTTAAGTTTATATTAATTTAATTTAATAATAATGATATAAAATTGACTGACGACCAAAATTTTAAATCCAAAATAATAAGAAACACAAATCTCACAAATATCTGTGACAATGCAATTATGTAGAGGGTGGGAATTTCATATATCAAACGCCTGTACAATTTGATGGTCTCTGTCATTGTCATTCTAATGCTGTTTGGATATTTTAATATATTTTTTTTAAGTATTTGCCTGGGCAAATCATTCTGGGACGAGCAATTTGCCCGTCAAATTCAATCCCTACATGCAGAGAACCGGAGTCAATTCTCAATTCCTTCTGCCAGTGAGTGAGTTAGTTACAGAATTGTAATTCTTTGGTGGCCTGAATAGATAGAGGTCTGGGGCAATCCAAGGAAGGCGGTTATTCTTTTCTACTTTGTTCATGGCGCGTGTTCTCTTCGCTGTAAGATATGAAAGGTCCAAGAGTCTGATAGAAGGATTTACCGCCGTGTTCTGATAAATTCTGGTTCTACAGCGATTGATTCTGGTGTACTGGTGTGTGCACGTCTATGCTACATTTGATTTCTTTCATTTTCACATATCTTTAGTTTTAGAAAATTAATTTAATTTTTAGTTTTTAGTTAATGTTATATAAGTATGTTCTATAAATATGATTTTTGTTCAGATTATTCCGTTTAATTTTTATGATTTTTGTTCAAATTATTCCGTTTAATTTTTATTATTTTTATAATCAATATGTTCCAACAATGAATTGTGGGTCATTTTTATTTTTCATTCAATATTATTTTTATTAATGAATGAATTATGGGTATACCCAGTTTAGTGTTGGTTTTTTTGTTTTTAATGGAACAATATTTATATAATATTTTAATTTGAATGGAGTTTGTACTAAATTTATTAATATAATTTCCTATAAAAATATAAACTAGGAATTAGAATTTATTAAAGATAAATATAATTTGATTTTATTTAAAAGATAAATAATAATTTTAATAAATGGGATTTTAAAAAATTTATATAGTATATTATTAATATTGAATAAGTGAACTATTAAAAGAAATAGAGTATGTATATATTTGTTAGTTTCGTTAGGTTAAACTAGTTTATGCTTGGTTAAGAATTTTTTTTCTTTGGATCTAGTTTATGTTTGGTTAAGAACTTTTTTTTTGGACCTAAGGAAATAAGTTAACACCCAAGACTCTAGAGGCATTTGGCAAGAGCGAAAGTCCGCCCCTTTACGGACCACCAACCCGTTATTTATTCAGATGGCATGGTTTTCATAATAGTGATGAGTTGTCCTCATCTAAGTTATGATAGATTTTACCACAATGTAAAAAATACATCAATTTGATATCTAACTTGGTCCTAACATTAAAATTAAATTAAATTATTATATTAATAAATTGAATTGAGCTGTATGTGTTATTGAATTCCTAACCTTACCTCTAATTAACAAGATTCCCCTTCACTCATCCAAATTTTCAATAGTTGCCAATTATTATTATTTTAGGTTATTTGGATCGAACTATATGCTTTTTTTTAAGGTTATGTTTTTAATTGAGTTTTATATAAATTTATATAATTATTTAATAAAATGAAATAGGAAAATGAATATAAATAATATTATTATTCAATATATTTATATTAAAATGATTTATTTTTGCATTATTTAAGCATTTTAATGAAATAAATTGATAAATAAATAATTAAATATATCTATTTTATTTTGTTTAAAAAATTAATAGATGTTAGTTTATCTCCTACTTTATCCACTCCTACTTTAACATGGATTAAATTTAATGTTAACTCTTCATTAAATCATTTAATAACATTGCAATAATATTAATAAATAAATAAAAAATATATATCAATTAATTATGATTTTGTTAAAAGGTAAGTGATGAAAAGAGAGAATAAGGTTTGTTGAAATAGAATTGAGGGTGATTTGTAGATGTTTTATTTGGTTTTTATTTATCTTTCATAAATGTTTTTTTAATCTTTGAGTATATATTTATATTTTTGTTAGTGTTTTTATTTTATTTTTTAAATTTTTGTGTCAATATTTTTTTTTTCTTATTAGTGTTTTTTTCACCAAATTGTTTTTAGGAGGAGATGAAATGATAATGGAAAAAAAACATTTTTTTAAATGGTTCAAATGTTTTTTTGGCATTGGTATCCAAGGTTCTTCTTCCTTCCATATTTGCACAGAGATATGCAAATACACATAAAGGGCTCTTCTTCCTTCCATTTTTGTTCAGAAATATGCAAGTACACATTCTTCCTTGTGAATTCTGTGAGATATGCAGGTACACAGTGTGAGAGGGCGGGGATTTCAAATCTCAAACGCCGGTACAATTTGATGGTCTCTGTGATTCTAATGCTTATTTTGATATTTTAACTAAAAATATACGAGTAGATAGGGATTTTTTTAACTGTATTTGAAGGTCAAATTGCTCCGAGCAATTTGCCCGTCAAATTAACCTGCGTCAATTAATTCTTTGCGCCAATTCTCAATTCTTTGTGCCAGTGAGTGAGTTACAGAATTGTAATATTCGGCGGCCGGAATAGATAGAGGTTGGGGAAAATCCAAGGGGAGTGGTTATTCTTTTCCGTCCAGTTCATGGCTCGTGTTCTCTTAGCGGGAAGATATGAAAGGTGCAACAGGCTGTTAGAAGGATATGCTATAGATATTTTTTCTTGAGTAAGGATGATTGGCTGTGGGATAGGAATTATTATCTTCAAGAATTTATTCAGAACCTAATTTAGATGTGTTTCTGATTTCTATATCTAGGATACATTTTCATGGATGCACAGCCCAGTCACTGACTAACCTTGCAGCCATGACAGGTATATTTCTTGTTTTTATTTTATATTCATATTCATGATTTATTCCTGGGTTTTGGTTCTCTAAAATAGAGCAGAATTTTCTTATCCTTCCTCATCAAAGCCTTGACCCACCCTATCAATTTGCCATCCCTGCAATTGAACTGACTCTCCTCCCCTGTTTTGACGTGATTTCCTCACCTGTTTTTAATCGATTACACCTATTCTCTTCTTGCTATAGAGATTTTTCCTTGAGTAGGGATGATTGGCTCTGGGATAGGAATTATTATTTTAATGAATGCACAGCCCATCCATCGGGGTTTCTTAAAGGATTTATTCAGAACCTAATTTAGATGTGTTTCTGCTTTCCACATCATGGATGCACAGCCCAGTCACTGACGAACGTTGAAAGAAATTCTATCATTTTTATTGTTTTCCCACCGTATCACATTACACGCCAGTCCCTTCTTCTCCCAATTGAAGAAATAAATAACCTGCGAGGCTATTGAGGAAGCCAACTTACTACCAGGTAAGCTTCATTGTCTGGGTTTTATGTTATTTCGTTTTCTATATTTTGCCTCTTTTCACCCAAACCTTCTACTGTCCCGCTCATTCTTTGTTTCACTTCCTTACTATGGCCTCATCCTCTTCATAAACTATCATCTCAGGAAGCTAGTAATTTGTCTCGTATCTTTTATAACTCTGTTTTTCTAAATTTTCGTATAGAAATCTGCATAAACTAATCTGAAACTCGATATTGTTGGCGTGAACGAACAGTGGACGAGAGTGAGTTTGAGTGCAAAGAGGGTCCGAAGGAGCCTGAACAGAGGACAAGAGTGAGTTTGAGTACAAAGAGGGTCTGAAGGAGCCTGAGCACTGCGAGGAACTCAAGGAGGAATGGAAGGTCCGTCGTCTCCCATCGATGTGGTGAAGAGACATGCCATAATTTATCCGAACCTGGGCAGGCTCCACAGAATCTATTACCCTGCAAAAGCAACCTTTGTCAACAGGGGCCACGACATCATGGTCAGTAAGTGAACCTTCTTTTTTAACACGTTTGCCATCTAAAGGTTTTGTGTTCCATCCGTTTTACACCTATGGTTGTATTGCATCAAGTGAACTGGTCGGAAGGCGTTGGCGGTGTTGACATAGAAGGGAAAAGATTCACACTGCATCAAAGCCATTGGCACACCCCGACCGAGCACACTGTATTATGGAAAAAGGTACAATCTCAAACCCCTCTTTTCAATCCCTACTATCCTAATTTATATTATTGCTACTTAGGCGTTGTTAAAGGATTTTGCATCGAAGTGTGCATATTTATAGTCAAAGAAAAGAATAGTACCAAGATGCCAAGGCAATCAACAATTTTTTCCACCATATTTCAAATATTTAGCACTCAGATTTAAATCAGTTTGGGCCATTTGCTCAGATTTTTCCATCACTTCTTTGCTCAACCTTTTCAACTCTTTAAATGTCGGAAACTTTGAGATCTAAGGGTTGTTTGGAAAATATCTGGATGCCAATGCTAGGTAGTGAACTTTGAGATCTAAGGGTTGTTTGGAAAATATCTGGATGCCAATGCTAGGTAGTGAAGGAAAAGCTAATACGGTAAATGAAAGCTTTCCGACTACCAACGACCATTTTAAAGAGTAATTGTAATGCATGCATGGCAGGTTAAATCTTGCCTTCTACTGTAGAGTATTTGTATTAGATTACACCGCCACAATTAAAGCCAATGATCGTTTAGGCACGTGGAATTCATCTACCACGTCCCTAAATGATCATTGGCTTTAATTGTGCCGGTGTAATCTAATACAAATACTCTACAGTAGAAGGCAAGATTTAACCTGCCATGCATGCATTACAATTACTCTTTAAAATGGTCATTGGTAGTCGGAAATCTTTCATTTACTGTATTAGCTTTTCCTTCACTACCCAGCATTGGCATCCAGATATTTTCCAAATAATCTTTAGATCTCAAAGTTTCCGACATTTAAAGAGTTGAAAAGGTTGAGCAAAGAAGTGATGGAAAAATCTGAGAAAATGGCCCAAACTGATTTAAATGTGCTAAATATTTGAAATATGGTGGAAAAAATTGTTGGTTGCCTTGGCATCTTGGTACTATTCTTTTCTTCAACTATGAATATGCACACTTCGATGCAAAATTCTTTAACAACGCCTAAGTAGCAATAATATAAATTAGGATAGCAGGGATTGAAAAGAGGGGTTTGAGATTGTACCTTTTTCCATAATACAGTGTGCTCGGCCGGGGAGTGCCAATGGCTTTGATGCAGTGTGAATCTTTTCCCTTCTATGTCAACACCGCCAGCGCCTTAGGACCAGTTCACTTGATGCAATACAGCCATAGGTGTAAAACGGATCGAACACAAAACTTTTAGATGGAAAACGCGTTAAAAAAGAAGGTTCACTTACTGACCATGATGTCGTGTCCCCTGTTGACAAGGGTTGCTTTTAAAGGGTAATAGATTCTGTGGAGCCTACCCAGGTTCAGATAAATTATGGCATGTCTCTTCACCACATTGATGGGAGACGGCGGGCTTTCCATCCCTCCTTGAGTTCCTCGCAGTGCTCAGGCCCCTTCGGACCCTCTTTGTACTCAAACTCACTTTCGTCCTCTGTTCGTTCACGCCAACAATATCGAGTTTCAGATTAGTTTATGCAGGTTTCTATACGAAAATTTAGAAAAACAGAGTTATAAAAGATACGAGACAAATTACTAGCCTCCTGAGACAATAGTTTATGAAGAGGATGAGGCCATAGTAAGGAAGTGAAACAAAGAATGAGCGGGACAGTAGAAGGTTTGGGTGAAAAGAGGTAAAATATAGAAAACGAAATAACATAAAACCCAGACAATGAAGCTTACCTGGTAGTCAGTTGGCTTCCTCGAAACCTCGCCGGTTATTTATTTCTTCGATTGTGAGAAGAAGGGGCTGGCGTGTAATGTGATACAGTGGTAAAACAATAAAAATGATAAAAAAAATTTCAACGCTCATCAGTGACTGGGCTGTGCATCCATGATGTGGAAAGTAGAAACACATCTAAAGTAGGTTCTGAATAAATCCTTTAAGAAACCCCGGTGGATGGGCTGTGCATTCATTAAAATAATAATTCCTATCCCACAGCCAATCATCCCTACTCAAGAAAAAATCTCTATAGCAAGAAGAGAATAGGTGTAATCGATTAAAAACAGGTGAGGAAATCACGTCAAAATAGGGGAGGAGAGTCAGTTCAATTGCAGGGATGGCAAATTGATAGGGTGGGTCAAGGCTTTGATGAGGAAGGATAATAAAATTCTGCTTTATTTTAGGGAACCAAAACCAAGGAATAAATCATGAATATAAATATAAAATAAAAACAAGAAATACACCTGTCATGGCTGCAACGTTAGTCAGTGACTGGGTTGTGCATCCATGAAAATGTATCCTAGATATGGCAATCAGAAACACATCTAAATTAGGTTCTGAATAAATTCTTGAAGATAATAATTCCTATCCCACAGCCAATCATCCTTACTCAAGAAAAAATATCTATAGCAAGAAAAGAATAGGCTGATAGAGGTTGGGAACAATACCAGGGGAGTGATTATTCTCCTTAGTTCATGGCTCGTGTTCTCTTAGTGTTACATGTTAGTAGAACTAATTAGTTAGAACTTTTAAGGAGAGTTATGCATTAGTGTTACATGTTAGTAGAACTAATGAGCTAGAACTCTTAAGGAGAGTTATGCATTAGTGTAAATAGACATTGTGGGGGTCAAACAATATTTACTTGAGTATATGCACTAGTTATATAGTATGTCATGCTTGCTCATGCATATGAGTAGGTGCTAAAAGATCTTTGTTAGAGGTTGATTATTGATTCATTATTATCGTATCTAATCTTGTTGCCAAGCTTGTTGACAACTACATTGACAGGAAAATATGACAGATGGTGCCAAAGGAAAGTGATGTTTAATCTTGTGGCAGGAAAAGGATTAATGGATGATGCAAATGAATTTGAGTAGTAGGATCGAGCATTGCTACAATAATCATGCCACAAGAAATGTTGTATGTGGCGGTATGTAAGTAAAAGATTACATGGAAACTGTATTAGATTTTAGCTAGTTATGTGACAACTTAATGATAATTCATTGTAATGATTTCATAACAATGGTTAAGGGATGGAATCCCTTATGAGCCATTAAGTGAGGGGTGAAAACCCTCACGAGCGTTTAATAATAAGATTAAACATTTGCTGGTTTTCACCCTACGGGGTTTCCAGGGTATATCGGTGTTCAATGGTGTGTTTGCCTTTTGTGTCGGTTTGATGATGTTGAATCCTTGATGTTGATGGTTCTTTATTTAATGGCATGATCATATTGTCCAAGTATGAGATTAATTAATATGTTTATGGAAATTATGAAATGGATGCAAGGATTCATGAGACAGTTTATGTTATTACACTACTATAGTGGTGGTTAAAGGTTATGCAATGGTTATGTAACTTACTGTCTTTGATGGCAATTTACTTGATGTACTAATGAACATTATATCTAATGGTTAATGATGAATTGTGGAGTTGTGAATTAGATAATTACTGTGGTAATTTGTATAAAAAATTCTAACTCCCTACTTTTACATGCAAGGTTACCGGGGTATGTTACAGGATAACCGTTGAAACGGAGGAACAAGTCGGCTGGAAATGGACTTTGTGGTAAAGCAGCAGGTATGTATTTGGTTTCTGTCCTTCTTTATTTACATTCTGTTTTTTTATTTTTTTTAAATACATTTGTTTTCTTGATTTTGGATTTTGTTTAAAAGTAATTGTTAGAATGGAGGATTAGGTTCGCTGAAATAGAACTTCTAATTATTAGAATAGAGGATCAGTTTTGCTGAAATAGAACTTGGTAATTGTTAGAAGGGAGGATTAGGTTCACTGAAATAGAACTTGTAATTGTTAGAATGGAGGATTAGGTTTGCTGAAATAGAACTTGTGGTGATGACCAGGTATGTTTTTGGTTTGGATTTTGTGGTAAAACAGTAGAGATATTTTTGGTTTCTGTCTTTTTTTTTTATTTACATTTTGGTTTTGATTTTTTTAAATACATTTGTTTTTTAAATACAATTTTATTGTATTTTGCTTAAAAGTAATTGTTAGAATGAAGGATCAGGTTTGCTAAAATGGAGCTTGTGGTGATGAGCAGGTGTTTTGGTTTTTATTTTTCACACATGTTTGGTTTTTTATTTT
>APFE030695258.1:0-57584 GCA_000404065.3 Pinus taeda | reverse complement strand
GGATCTCTGTGATGAGGGATCCATATATAGATGATTGTAGGGAGGTGAGTCATCTTCTGGGGTCTTGATTAGTGTCATCTCTCTGATAGTTCCTGCTTCCACTGGAGAATGTTGATCTCTTACTCATCCCTGGTCGAAAACAGAGAGGCAAGAGGGGAAGCTTCTGGAAGATTCCATGATCTTCCACCTCACATTTTATCCCTGCCATTTGTCCATTCCCGACCATCGCACCCTACAAAGGAGCCATTCAATATGCATCACACCCTATACACTGGGAAGGTGATATGCATCACACCCTCTACACTGAGTTTTTAGTATGGTCCAGTTTTGACCATTTATGATCAGTTTTTAGTGGAGAACTTCTAGGAGATGATGTAATTAGCTGACCTTGTTCCTTTAGGCAGTGAAGCAACACTTTTAGGGACTTAGGAGCCCTCATTTTATGGACATTTATGATTGGGGTTGAAGTGCCCAAAAATGTCTATAACAATTGCCCCCTAAAGCATGAGGTCGTTAATCTTTTTGATGTCAGGTGAAATGCTTTACTATGAGGATCTAAAGTTTTTTCGAGCTAGGAGGTGACCTGTAATAAGATACAATACAATACATTATTTTGACAACATTTTTTCATGATCTAGCTGAGGCGGGCATTCTGATGCTCAGCTTTATAAATTCATTTTCATGTACATAGGATAGACAATCGTCTGTGTGGAAAACTAATGATTTGGACTCATCATCCTTTGATTTGGATGATCATCTGTTTGGCAATGATGTACACTTGATGTCTTTATATTCCTGAATATATCGCAGCCCGGATGGATGAAACTAGATCCGGGGTCTTCAAAACTTGTTCAATCTTCACTCGGAGTCCAAGTCATTCCATGTGAAAAATGTTCTGAAGTCGAACATGGAAATACATCACTTAATTACCATCCAATGATGTAAGTTGTTAACAGGCGCGAGAGGAATCACCAATAATGACAATGAACCTCAAGGTACTACAATACAATTCACGTGGTGTGAAAAAGGACTTGGCATCGAACACCATGTAAAATCTCTTGGTCAAAGGCCATTGATGTAAACCTGTCGCCGAAAGTGAGAAACTTGCCATTGAGGCATGTAAGCTTCAAAGTACTGAAAGGGTTGTTCCTATGTCAACTTCTTGGATAATGAGCTAATGTTGACAAGAAGTGACCCATCGCAGGAGGGCCTTAATGAATCCCACATCAATGACACAGAATGAAGCAAATGATTTTGGAGGTGAAAACAATATGACGATACAGGGTTCAGGGTGGCAGTCATGAAGGAATGGAGCATGAATGTATTGCAGTGGGTGAGACAGGCAAATTGTCTGAATGACTTCTCTTGAACATATTAGCGAATTGACGATGGATTTGGTAGCGTTAACCCCAAATATGGGTGGTGTGATGGACCAATGGTGATGACCAGTGAACGGAACAACCCAATCTGGCTTGGATGCGGAAGGAAAGTGTCATGTTCAAGAGTAACTTGCTACCAATAAAGCTTTTTCAAGTTTTCTTCCCAATTTTCCCCAGTCATTGCTGACCAGTACCTCTTTATTTTTGTCAAGCTTGAGGAGGATAACATATGCTTGTTCTATAATCCGCCATTTGGGCGAACCTATCACTATATTTTAGCGAGCCTAGTGACAGTGAAACTCGTTCTCGTCCATTTGGACGAGTTTGTCACTATTTGGTTTTAACGAGTTAAACGACAAAGATAACTCGGTCCCTTTCAATTTTAGAGAGTCTGAAAGGAATGGAAAGGAGAATCCAATGATTCTTTTTTGTCATGTAATCCCTTAAGTCCGAAAAAGTGTAAAATAATACAAAAGGGATGAATTTTCGATAGTTTTAACGAGTCGAACAAGACAAGCGCTCGATCTTTTTGTGTAATAATCCCTTAGGTCCAAAAAGATTAAAATCTAGAGGAGGGATGGCACTTCCGATGACTTTAATGAGCTGGAGAGGCCAATTGCTTGACAATCTTTTCATATTTTATGAGTCAGTTGAAAAGAGCTTAAAGGAGACTCGTTTTCGAGGAACGAGTGATGATTTCGGGTAGCAGTTGATTCCAGGTAAGGTTTGGAATTCTCCAATCATGGCAGTGTCACAAGGATGGCTAATAGAATCACTCTTCACAGATGTTCCTCAAAGGGGTAAACAATCATATGGGGGTGAATGATCAGCTAAAAACAGAGCGGAGGTGATGATGAGAACACGACCAAGGCTCAAAAGCTGTCGATAAGGCATTCACAATGGTTATTTGCCGGTTCATTTTTTAATGAGCTTAAACTCTGGGGGAAACATTTTCTCATGACTTATGTTTATCTTTTAATGAGCTTGAACTATGTGCTAAAACTGCTTGTGGGGGGTTTATTTTTTAACGAGCTTGAACCCTGTGGTAACACTGCTTGCTAGTCGTATAATAAGGATGTCTCATTCAAGATGCCATTTTGAAGGGGCTTGCATCTTTTGAAGCTTTGCCCGGATCCTTTCTTTATGCAAGCTAGGAGACGACCAACCTTACGGGTTTAAAGGGTTAGAGGTCCTACAGATTTAAAAAAATAAATAGTCGCTCTTCGCTTACATGCACAAAGGTTTGCATGCTCACAGGTATAGCGAAAAATTCCCAAGTTACCATGAAAGTTCCTTGCAAAGGAGACCCAATTCTTCCTTGGCGACGTCTATCGAAATAGACAAAGGTGAGCAGTGCAGATGCATGCCACTCACATAACTTTAACGAAGGTATCTTATTCCAGCCTAATCCCATTTTCCTGTGAGGACGAGTGTGTCAGACTAGTCATATATCCTCCTCAGAAACCCACTCTATACCCAAGGTTTCCCTGCCAAAACAAACCAGGGTGCATGCCCCCTGGGTTTCAGTCACATCCTCTTGAATCACTCGCGTTCATCAGGTGGACGGACTGGAGATCGATGAGACATTCCTTGCGTGAAAAGACCATTTAGGGATGGCATTTGACTATTTTCAATGTGTGAACTGGGGAATGACATTTGGTCTATGAGCTTGACCATTCTGCCTTCGTGCGGAAAACAAATTACTCTAAAGAGTGAGGAGACGATGGCTCCCATGCAATAAATATAGTCGCGTCCAAGGAGTATATTATAATCCAAGGGTCCTTGAAATACCATCACGTTCATGTGAACGTTTTCCTTCTCAAAGTAATGGGCACATTTGTAAGGATCCCCAAAGGTCGACTGGTTCCTTTGTCAAATCCTATTAGATTTCTCATTTCAGGTAAAAGCGATGGCAAACCAAGCGCTTTCCAAGCATTTGAGGAAAGGATACTCACAGAAGCCCCTTCATCGATGATGGTACTAGCCATGACCATTATGTAATCTTGTACAATGATTCTGAATGGTACACTAGCTGGTAAACGGGGTCTGCCTAGTAGATTCCAGTCGAAGGAAACGACTAGGTTGCTTGGTGGTGGGACCGAATAGACGACTGGATATGACTCTGATGAACCTCCTTCCTGCGATAAAGGAATGGGAGGATTTCCCCCTAGTTCATCAAAGTCTATGTTGATGAAAAGAATTTGAACGGTGTCATTCTCTTTCTCTTTAGTGATGGTATCATTCGAAGATGAGCACTCTGAAGGCAAGACCGGGTCAATTTCCATCTTGACCTTTTGACTTTTCTCTAGTATGGATTCAGAGGGTTCATTTTCAATGATAGATGCTTCGGCCGACCACAATGATGGGCCTGACGGATTTTCAACCAGTGGGGGATTTGGCAGAGTTTTTTATATCCAGGAGGGAGACGTAGCGGTGAAGCAGGACGGTCATCCAAAACTCTTTTAGCCTCGTCTAGGAAGGGACAACGGTGGACGACGTGATTGCCTTCACACAACTTACAAGGAAATCTGGGATTCCTTTTCTGTCCATGTGCTTCACTTTCACTGGTTGATGGTGTGCATTCAACATGATCGTCAGAGGTTGATGCCGCCGGATTGTGCAAACGAGGAGACCAGTCCCTTAAGATCCAAGGGATGCAGGGAAAATCTCGGTGAAAGTGGTCTCCATTGCAAATGACACAAGGAGATTTAGGTTTTGACGATGCGATGTGAGGATTTTCGCTAGATGACGCTTGGTTGCCCCCTTTCAATTTTGGTTCCTTTTTCTTCTTTTCCATTTTCTCTTTCTGCTTCTTCTTCTTCTCGGTCACTTGATTTTTAGCTTTATCGGCTTTATCAAGCGAAGAGGAAGGAGGAGAGGGAGAATCAAATGAAGTAGAAGGTTGGGAGGAAACTTAGTGTCATCTAGTTGCTGACTTGACTGTTCACGAATTGCGGAATTCTAAATGACAGAGGTAGAGAAGAGCCAGACAGGTAGACCAATTGTCAACCCTGGAAGCGACAAAGTGGCCATATGGGGTGCACCAACATCTCCCCAAGAGGAGAAAGGACTAGGATTTCCTCCAAGGGGAAATCCTTGGTTGGTAGACTCCATTTTCTCAACCTAAAGACCAACGAGGGAATTTTTGATGTTATTCCGATTAAAATAAATTTTAGACGCTTTGACACAACTTGTTTTTTCAATTTTAAAGAGTCAAGAAAAAACAAAAGATGACTCTAGCCACCTTCGATTTTTATTGAGCCTGAAGTGACAAGTGCTCAGAGGACCTTTTCCTTTAAGGAGTCTATAAAGGAGCAAAATAGACTTCTCTAGAGATCTAGGTAGAGGGGATTACCAAACCAATCGCAAAACTGCAGAATATTTTTTACGGTACGACAGTCAATCTTCCCAAATGCTGTGTTCAGTGCATTGCGATCGATAGGGCGGCAGACACGGCTTCCTAAGGATAAAGGATGCAGCCTATTGTGGTCTCCCAAAATATACTCGACAGTACATGGGAGCACAAGTCCGTACTGGCACTTACCGTCTCAGAGTGGAGGAAACACCCAACCAACAATGAAAACAACAGTTACCAAGTTTTACGACGCCAGAATATGTCTCTAGCCTAGACCTCTAGATTTTGTGCGTTAGGTTCCAAAGTGTTGTTAGATTCATTAAATTTATTTTAAGTTGATCTTGCTTAAAAATTTGCCTTTCAAGTTCACTGCGTGATGTGTATACAATTCCTAAAATGTAGTCTAAGATGATAAACAAACGTTTAATCTTATTTTGAGAATGAAAATCCTAGCTACTAAGGAAAGAAAGTTAAGAATCTTTCAGCAAAGAGCACAGAGCACACGCTAAATGCACTGTCCTAAATCAAACCAAGTAGTCAAAATGCAAATGCACATGCATGTATTTTTTTCAGCCTTCTTAATTTATGAATGATAATAAGAAAGCTAAGTGCAAATCTAAATTATTTTCAAAGCGACAATACTCAACAAATTTCTTTTCAAAATGAAGTGAAGGTAAGAGAGACACTTTGCGATTTCGAAATGAAAATTGCTTTTCGACACTTTAGAAACTATTAATTCAGACCATATGCAATAGTAACTGTATAATCGACTATCAAGAACAATGGGATTGTCTTCTAAAACTGAAAACGACAGCTACGACACTTTCAGATCAAGAAACGACAGTTCGACTATGCCACTTTTTTGTAAAAGAGAACTGAAAATGGCACACGATACATAAAAACACTTACAGTTCTTTGCACTATGGAGGCGGAATAATGTAAGAGAAGGGGGTTTTCAGAGAAATACACTGACCACAAACAACAAAACTCTTGAATAGGACTGAAAACAGTGAGGAAAAAACCAAAGTCTGAAGGTAAAGTTAACCTTCTCTGACCATTGCACCTGTCACACTGTGAATTCAGTATGCAATGCACCTACTGCACTTGGGAAGTGCGATGCATATAGACTGCCTTGAAGGCATGGTGCGACAGTACCAGTGCGATACTTTGAATGAGTTTTTACTCACAATTTGCAATTCAGTTCAGGGATTTAGGCCAAGTGATGTTCAATATATGTAAATCACAGGGGTAGATCTAAGGAGGCTACTAGAGCCACCACTTAGGGAAATTAGACTGCTTGTAGATCGATTTTTTAATTCATAAACGAAACCCAGAGATAGACCGAAGTAGCATTGATCTACTTTGCATTTGTATAACAAATGCAGTTCGAAGGCTAGCTGGCTTGGCTTTAGGCTCCATCTGTAAGTTTATAAAAGAAACAAAGATAGGCTAACAAACAATCTAGTCACTCCCCAGTGGAGTCGCCATTTTGTTACCGGGAATAGTGTCCAATCGAATGCTGCTATTCCCACTAAGACTGGTAGCTATCTTAGAAACAAACAAGTAAAGTCTACTTTCATTTTCCTTTATGAAAATAGATAAGAGTGGAACCAATGAGACCAACCTTAGTCTTGCGCTTGATTTCCTTGTTGGATTCCTCTCCTTCCTGATAGAGCTTCGCCGCTTCTTCTTCGTCTGCCCAGCTTCAAAGAGCACCTATGGAATCATATCAACATACTACTATCGAAGAACAAAGATCTATATTCATAAATAACACAGGACCAGATGTGTGTTAACCATACAAATGCATATATAAGTAAACATACAAGAATATGGAGGAAAACTTGAATAACTTTAATAAGATGAAAAGTAGCAAGAGGATTACAACCATATGTTCTGACCCAGCATCATCCTCCAGATAGAAATCCCTTCTTCACCTCAAGTAAAGCTTAGATCACCCAACACTATGAATATACACTAGAAAACCAACAGCACTTCTCTACAAGATACAAGATTCCAGCCTCTGGATCTCTGTGATGAGGGATCCATATATAGATGATTGTAGGGAGGTGAGTCACCTTCTGGGGTATTGATTAGTGTCCTCTCTTTGATAGTTCCTGCTTCCACTTGGAGAATGATGATCTCTTACTCATCCCTGGTCGAAAACAAAGAGGCAAGTGTGAGAGGGGAAGCTTCTGGAAGATTCCATGATCTTCCACCTCGCATTTTGTCCCTGCCATTTGTCCATTCCCAACCATCGTACCCTAAAAAGGAGCCATTCAGTATGCATCGCACCCTATACACTAGGAAGGTGATATGCATTGCACCCTCTGCATTGGGTTTTTAGTATGGTCCAGTTTTGACCATTTATGAGCAGTTTTTAGTGGAGAACTTCTGGGAGATGATGTAATCAGTTGACCTTGTTCCTTTAGGCAGTGAAGCAACACTTTTAGGGACTTAGGATCCCTTAGTTTATGGACATTTATGATTGGGGTTGAAGTGCCCAAAAAATGTCTATAATAGATATGCTCCACTACCATCATTGTATTATTCAGATCTTCAATGAACTCTCGCTTGGAGAGGGGCTTCTTGTAAATTTTCAACCTATGTCCATTGACAAGAATGGGGATGGCTTCCTCATCAATGGTTTTGATTAGAACTGAACCATTGTCATTTCATTTTCCACAGTGTAGGATCCCAGCCATCTTGTCCTCAACTTGCCTTTGAAATCTTTATACCTTGAGTCATAGAGCAGTGCCCAATCTCCCTCTTGGAATTGCTTCTCCTTGATATTTTTATCATGCCATATCTTCCTTTGAAGCTGAACTACCTACGTGTGGAGAAGGGCCTGCAATATTTGTTCATCCAATCCATCGAGCTGGAGTAGTCTTTCCTTCTGTGAATGGCTGAGGTCTAGGTCCAGCTGAGATGCCATCCTTAGTGTATTGAATTAAAATTCTATTGACAGCAAAGCCTTCTTCCTGTAGACCATTTCATAGGGTGTGAACCCTGTGATGGTCTTCCATGTTGTGTTGTAGGCCCAGGAGGCCTCAACTAATCTATCCGTCCAATATTTTCTACTGTTGCTCACTACCTTGGTCAGAATTCCTTCCAAAGCTCTGTTAGTGACTTCCACCTACCCATTGGCTTATGGATGGTAAGGGTTGAAAGTCTTGTGCTTGATTTTATGATGTGTGAGCAGATATTCAATCAAATTGGAAGTGAACTGACTACCTTGATCTGTGACCAATTCTCTTGGATACCCGAACTTATAGAATATGTTTTCTCTCAAAAACTCAGCGAATTTTTCCTCTATTGCTACTTTGATTGCTTTTTTTTCTGCCATCTTTTTCAAATAACCGGTGCACACAATGATGTATTGCTTTTGTTTTGAAGGAGGCTTAATAGGACCCACAAAGTCCATACCCCACTTCTCAAATGGCTCGAAGGTCACTTGAGGTTGCATGGGCATCTCATCCTTTGGAGTAGGTTTCCCCATCCTTTGACACCGATCACATTGGCTAGTGTATCTCCTCACATCATGATGAAGAGTGGGCCAATAGTAGCCTACTTGCAATATTTTGAAGGCAGACCTCTTTGCTGCAAAATGGCCTCCAAAAGGCTCATCATGACAGGTCAAGAGAATGTCAAAAACTTCCTCCTCCCTGACACATATTTTCAAGATCTAATCTATGCCAAGTTTGAAGAGATTTCCCCTAATCCAAGTGAAAGGGCTGCTTTTCCTCATGATCTTTCTCTTCTCCTTTGAGGATAGGTGTGGTGGAAACTGTGTTGAAACCAAGTAGTTTGCTATATCAAAAAACCATGGGGAGAGTACTAACATAGCAACCAGGTTTTCATCTGGCATTTGATTATCCACCATTCCTTCTTCACCTACAGGAAAATTTACTCTAGACAAAAAGTCAGCAACAACATTTTCTTTACCAAGCTTACCAACAATGGTCAAATCAAACTGCTGCAGTAAAAGAAACCACCTAATAATGTGAGCAATTACATCTGGTTTGTTCATTAAATATCTAATTGCAGCATGATCAGTGTGCACAAAGGTTTGGTAGCCTATGATATAATGTCTAAATTTGTTTAAGGAATGCACTACGGCTAGGATTTCCTTCTTGGTTACCGTGTAGTTTAACTCTACCTTTAACGAATTTTTGCATATAAAGTATATGGCATAAGGTAACTTTTCATCAATTTATCCTAAAGCTACTCCTATTGCTTTGTTTGAGGCATCTATGTGAATGTGGAAAGGTAGGGCCCAATTTGGGCCTCTCAAAATTGGGGCAGTCACAAGTTTGCTTTTCAAGGTATCTAGGCTTCTTGACAATTTTCAAAGCATATGAACTTGACATCTTTTCCTAAAATACCAAACAATGGAGAGGCTAACTTACTGAAATCTTTAATGAATCTTCTGTAATATCCAGCTAAGCCTAGGAAACTTCTAACATCTCTCACCTTTTGAGGAGGTGGGACCCTTTGGATGATGGAAACTTTGTTGGGGTCCACCTACAATCCTTGTTGAGATATTGCATGACCTAGCACGATCCCTTCAGTCATAAAAAATTCACATTTTTCTAGACTGAGGGATAGGTTCATTTCAATACACTTGTCCAAAACTTTCCCTAGGTTAGGTAAAGCTTCCTGAAAGTTAGAACCATAAGGAGTAAAATCATCCATATATATTTCCACTGCATCATGAACCATTTTAGAAAATATACTTAATACTGCTCTCTGGAAAGTGGTTAGAGCGTTGCACAAACCAAGAGGAAAGACCCGATATGCAAAGGTACCCCAAAGAAAGTGGTCTTATCTTGGTCTTCTAGGCTGATTTGAATCTGATTGTACCTACTAAACCCATCTAGGAAGGAGAAAAACTTTTTCCCCTCCAGACCATATAACACTTGATCTATGAAAGGCAAAGCAAAATGGTTCTTTTTAGTGGCTTTTCTCAATTCCCGATAATCAACATAGATTCTCCACTTACCATTTTTCTTTGGCACTAGCACCAAAGGAGAGACCCATTCACTGTTAGAGATGGGGTAGATGAATCATGCATAAAGTAATTTTTGAAACTCTTCCTTAACAATGTCTTTAAGTGTTGGATTCATCCTCCTTTGAGGCTTCCTGACTGGTTTTCAATCTTCCTTAATGTATATATGATTAGTACATACTAAAGGGTGCACTCCATCTCCTTATAACTCTAGGCGAAGGCATCTAAATGTTTTCTCAATAAGCTGCATAGCTCCTTCTCCTGGGAAGTGGATAGGGATGGATTGATTTTCAAGGTTCTTTCTGGGCCAAACTCTATATTCTTAACATGGAGAGAGGTAGTGTCGGCCACACAGAGATCAGTTAAGGGATTGTCTTGGGTTTCTTTCACTATATCTTCTAATGGCAAGGTACTGGGGAGTGGATTCTGAATTAAATTTTCAATGATATCATCCTCATCTTGTGGTTTTCCCCTCATGACAGTTTCTAATGCACAAAGTGGTGCAGAATAGACTTCATCCTCATCCTCATCCTCCAACCAGAGATGTAGATCATGTTCTAGCAAGGGTTGGGTAGGAGGGTATAGGATTAACCGCTTGGACATATGCCCATTCTTGATAGTCATGTTCCCAGCTCAACAACTGATATAAGCATTGGTAGTAGCCAACCACGGTCTTCCCAAGATGAGAGGATACCTAATGAGCTTTACCCTCAGTTGGAGAACTAAGAAATCAGCAAGGTACTCCCAAGAATCAATGGAGACCATCACATCTTCCACAATCCCTTCAGGGGTCACGGTGGAGCAATCTGCTAGCTACAGTATTGTCATGGTCTTCCTCAGGGAGCCCTGGAGGTTAAGTTTGAGCATGGTGTCCTTTTTCATCACATTAATGGTAGCTCCCAGATCAATCAAGGTATGTGGGATCATGGGGACATTGATGTGTACATCAACTACTAGGCTTCTAGGGTCCAGATATTTCGGACATACTACCTGCCCCAACATCAGGTCGAATACTTGTCCTATGATATTGATGGTTGGGGCATGTCCCTTGCACCTGCCTGGATGCCTAAAGCACTTAACTTTGATCATCCTATTGTATATAGTCACATCTTTTATGGCTTGGAGAAGTGGTATCCTCACACATAATTGTTTCAATTCTCCCAGAAGTTCAGTTTCTTCTAGGGTGGGTTGTGTTGTCTTGGATAGTCTCTCAGGAAAGGGTGGAATTACTTTAGGTTCACTTTCCTCTTTATCTTCCTTAACCTCCCTAGGGGGAGGCTGGCTATCTAGGAGAACCTCCCCAATTCGCAGATTAATCTCCTAAATCTCCAGAGCATAAGTTGGGCAAGATGGTTCCCCACTATATACTTGTTGAGCCTGTCTGTTGTTCAGGTTCAGGTGCGGCTGGGCAGGCATTTGGGGTTTCCTTGGTGGAGCAGGAGGCAATGTTTGTGGTTGAGCAGGTGGTGGAGGAAAAAGAGTGGGAGGAGAGTTTTACTAGGGCCTCCACCCCTGATGAGATGCATTCCACTGAGGTTGTGGCTAAGCGTAGGATTGAAATGAATGAGCAGCTAGTTGGGCATGATATTGAGATGGATAGGACCAAGGAGGAGGTGTGGACCAGGAAGGATGAGCAGGAGGGCCCTAAGAAGGTATGGAAGTGATTTGGTTGGGGTTGTAGTATGCCTGAGATGTCCCTTGCATCCCCTGCTAGTATGGTCTAGGTCCATGTGGTCTCCTTTGGTTCATGAAATAGAGTGGTTCAATGGCTCCTTCAGCCCCCTGGTATACAGCTTTAAGTCTGGGCAAGGAAGGGCACTTATCTGTAGAATGATCTTCTTCATAGACTAAACAAACCTCTATATAGTTCAATGGACATTCGTTCCTAGAATGCCTCCTGGTGCACCTAGGACAAAAAATGGCCAAAACCCTCTATGCTTCCTCTTGTTTCCTTTTGATATGCAAGGTATCCATTTGCATGGCAAGAGTCTACAGAATCTCACTCTTGAAGTCTTCCATCATGTTTCCAAGTTCACCTTTGATGGATGAATTGGATGAGGAGGTACTGACTATGGGTTGACTCCCCCTACCTCTCTTTCTGGCTACTCTGGAATGGTTTCTAAAAACAGTCTTTATGTCCTCATAAGGTAGTTGGTAGATGTCTCCCCCAGCCAGTAGATGGAGGGTGTCTAGAAGGTCTTCCGAAATTCCCCTGAGTAGGACCAACTTCAGAGATTCAGGGTCAAGTGTGCACCTGGCCCTTTTGTAACTAAGTTGGAACCTCTCTTCATAATATTCCAAGGATTCATCACTTCCCATGGTCATTCAAAAGTTTTTTTCTTGGTATCTTTTGCCCTACAGTAGTCTCGATATTTGTTATTAAAGGCCTGCTACATCTGAACCCAAGTTGCAATGCTATTGCCAGGTAACCCCATTAACTAGCACAATGTTGCATCCTTGAGAGTAGAAGGAAATAGTTTCAACTTTTGCTCATCTTCTGCATAGCCATAGGTTCGACAGATGACAGCAAACTCAAACAAGAAGGTGTCAAGATCTTCTGTGGTCAAACCATGGAAGTGAGGTAGGGCTGAGGGACTTATATTCTTCATTTTAGTGTCCCAATTGGTCTCCAGATGGAAAAGGTACCCTCTATTCTTTCTCCATTCCCCCTAGCAATTTTTTTCCAGCCATTGTCTCAGGAGGGATGTTTTCTTCTTCTTCTTCCCCTATAGGTTCTTCAAATATCTCTAGTTGTTCACCTAAAGGTTCTTCTTGATCACTACCACAGAAGAAGAGAGAAGGTTGGCTATGTGATGTGATGGGGGTTTTGGGCAAGAATTTTCCTGAATTATCTCTGTTCCTACGAGGCATGAAAGGAAATATTTTGGTTTCTTTTTTGCTTTTTCACTGATTGTACCTGCAAACTAAAATTGATTGAACAAACAAATTGCAACTAACTGAAATGAACTTGCTAAAATGAAATTGCAGAACTGAAATGGAAAGAAAATGAAATGTAGAACTGAAAGCAAGGAAATGACTAATCTACTTTCACTAAAATGGAAATAGATGAAAGAAACAACTACTCTACTTTTGCTTAAATGAAATTTGCAGGATTGAAAATGAAAGCAGGGAAATTCAGAAACTAAAAGAAACGACTACTCTACTTTTGCTGATATAAACTACTTAACAGAATGTTGTGATAGAAAATAGAAGAAAGCAGTAATCACAAAATACTCTGATGCTTCCCCAACAACGACGCCAAAAAGTGGTGAGCACCAGTATTGCAGCAATAATGCTGCAACTCCTAGGCTGCCTACTTTACTCTTATCAACCCGATAGTTCGTAACAAACTTGGAAGCGATGGTGTTGTATGCACAAGTACCAATTCTTACTGCAGGCTGTCACTTGGTCAGTTGACGAAAGATCACTAGGAGCTTAAGCCAACTTCTATGGATTCCAGAAGAAGGTCTATATGTGATGAAAGAAAGGAAAGCTTACTCTATAGAGGCTACTCTACTTGCAGAAAGGAAAAAGACTGAAATGTAAAGTAAACCTAGCAAACCCTACTTAACCAACTAATCCTACTTTTGCAAAAAGAAACATGAAAACCATGAAATGAATTCCATTACCTACTCAAGGAAGTAAACAACATCTACTCAAGCTATTTCGAGAAGGAAATGAGAAAAAAAAACATATTTTTGAATTTTTAAGTATTTTTATATGAAATTGTCATGTATGTAATTTATTTGTTTGTAAATGTGGCAGCAATTAGGTGGTGATGAAGGGCGGTTTCGGGACTTGAGCGGTTGTAGGATGGTGTGGATGGGTCCTAGGAGGTCTCAGGTGGCCTTTTGGAGGGTTTTCCCGCAATCAAACTTCAAAAGGAGGCTTACTGGAAAATCTACAAGACGCCGCAGGGGACCTACAAGAGGTCTACAGGAGGATGCCGAGAGAAGTTTTGAAGGTTTTTAAGGTGTGAGAGTGGGTGGAAATGGTAGCTGAAGGCTAGGATGATGTGTTAGGTTGCCTAGGTTTCACCAAGGATTGCTAGGAGAGGAAAAGATGGTCAGGAGAGAGGAAGAAATCCAATGGAAAATGCAGAAAACTAAGGCATATTTGGGGTGAAGTTTGGGCGACCGGTAGGGAATAGATCAGGGAGAGAATGTGATGGCTGATAGACTGACTTGTTGTGAGAAGAGGTCTACTACAAAAGAACTGAGAGTCCAACAATGAGATAAAGCAAGCAAGGAAATTAAGTACGTCAAAGAAACAGAATTTTGCACCAAGCTAGTCTAAACTCTGATCTAAGAAAGTAAATGCTAAAAAATGTTGCAAGGAAAGAAATCATGGAAGGAGACTTATTACAAAGACAGAAATGAGCATGGTGAAAGAGATCTAAAGCAAAGCATTAACCTTTTAACAAACTACAACACTAGAAATCCTATGGAGAAGGGAAATCTATGTTTTTGTGGCAGCAAGAGGGTCTTGGCCTCAGTTCATGGTCCCAAGGGGAGGAAAGGAGACCAAGGCTCTGTTGATGGCCTTTTTGTATCTTATTTCTATCACTATTCAACCTGCTACAAAAAACTCAAATGGAAACAACCTTCTAAATCACCAAAATAAACCTATTCTTAATCAAGAAAGAAATTTATCTAACAGCAACTAATCCATGAACTGAAACAAAGCATATAAATACAAACAAAAGGAGCTTGGTTGCTTAGATTGGGCCCTAACCCAAGAGCTTCAACCCTATGAGGTAACTCAGTGCTAGCTCAAAAAGGATCTCATCTTTATTATCAAAATAATAATAGGATTACATGAAATTGTCAACAAAAGTAAGCTCGAAGTTGAGCAGAGAAAATATGCAACAAAAATTCGACCCTAGTGAGGCCCTAGGCCTATCTACTTATACAACTAAAGCTCCCAATAGCTTCCTTAAAATAAGGGAGGCTTGGCTCCCAAGACTCGAGATAAACATAAGTTATCCTCCACTTGCTCGGCTGCCTCCGAGTGCATTGATTTGGCTGTTTGTGCTCCAAGCTGCATGAAGGAGAATTTGAAGTGGGGATTCATAAATGAGGGGGATACCCTCCTATAAATCCTCTCCTTTGTACACTTTGAATTATTGTTTCCAATATTCCATTAAATCTTTGACTTTGTCTTCAAAATTAAACAAAAATCTGCATTAAACATATATTAGACTCCATGGCATCATAACCAACCCAACTCACTCCATAAGCATAAGTATAATAAAAAAAACATGCAATAAGCTAAGAGAATGGTTGATTAAACTATCTTAGGAGGCAAAATGAGCCCATATAATTACCCATTTATGGGGCTCATCACACATCTCCGATCATATACATGAATGGAGATGAAGGTGGAGGTTTGCCAAAGCTCCCCTCCCAGACTTTCTCTTAACAAACTGGTTCTACAGGTCCTTACTTCCTCAAATCGCTAGAGATGTCACTCTAGGTGGTGCAGTAATAGAAGAACAATCCATACGTCGTACCCAGCACTTAGATTTGATATATTCACAGTCTGGTACTCTTTACGACATAATCCCCAATACCCCTAGCAACCCCAATGATTCCACTACTACCAAATTGACTGCTCTTCCTACCTCTGAGATAAACTCTATGTAGTCTACACAAAATCTCGGTGGTAAGAAAAAGAAGAATAAGAAAAAGACCGCTCCTTCTGAGAAGCAGTCAAGAAAGCAACCAAACCCAAAACAAAAGACCACTGTGCCTACTAACGATGGAAAGGATAAACCCGCCATGTTTCCTTGCAAAATCTGTGCTAAAGACCATATGACCTATTGTTGTCCGCGTCTTCAGGAATGCACAGAATACATTGCTAGAAAGGATACTAACCAGACTCCCACAGTCCTAAAAAATCCTTTCCTCACTCAGCAGCAGCAAAACCTTATTGCAAACCAACTACAACCCTCGCAAGGGGGCAACGATGGTTCGCAACATCCTTCATTTAGTGAAGGATCTTTTACCATTTTCACATTTGAAACAGTAGATCTGCAAACATGAGCCAAATATTATGGAGCTCCTGTTGCTCATGCCATGGAACCTTCCTCAAGTCCAAACCCACTGCCGCCAAAAAAATTTCATATCGAAAGGTCGGTTGGGGACCTTGTAATTCGACCCCCAAAAGGGACACTTCGATGCACAATGCACAATATATTTGCATGTGCCACCAAAAGCTAAAGCATTGTAGAAGATTTGGCACAAGTGTCATCGGCTATGTCAGCACTCGAAGTATTACAAACATGCCCAACACAACAAAAATCTTTGCTTTCGGCTATTGGTGGTATCGACCCAAAGGATTCCATGCTTGCTATTTTCAACATGAACAAGTGTAAACGTCCCCTTTCTCACAAGCCTGCATTTCAGGTGCATATAACTTCGAAAGGTAAAGGTATACACAAAACTATCATCAACAAAGGTGCTTCTACCTGTGTCATGTTGGCTTCATGTTGGCTCGCCCTGGGTTCTCCAAGCATATCCCCGCCGTCAAATTCCCTTCAAGCTTTTGATGGCCACATCTTTATCCCAAAAGGTTACCTAGCTAGTTATCCCATCACCTTGAGTGGGAAAACCATAACAGTAGATATTGAAGTCATGGATCATAAATTTGACTATAATATGATTTTGGGCTGCACTTGGACTTATGCCATGAAGGCCATTGTGTTTTCAATCTTTTGTTTCATACTCTTTCCCTTGGATGGAAAAATAGTCACAGTGGACCAGCTGGCCTTTTGCACCCCAGATTACTCTTCATTACCTAGCAACTATGTACCCTTAGTGGGTGGTGTTCCTGACTCTTATGTCAGTATCGGTACCAGTATTTTGAAGGTTTCTTCCCTCATGGGTTGATTCCCTCTTCAGCCACTTAAGGTTTCATAGATGGTCAATATACTTTCATCTATTCCTCATGAACAGACCAATCCATGGATCCTACCAGCTCCTTTAGACCTTGACACATACGGAGAACAAATGTCATTGTCACCAGTTGAATTGGCCTGCAAAGCCATTCAAATTGCATCCAAATCTCTAGTCACTTTGGTTTCGGCCAACAGTACCGCTGCCCCTCCCATAACTGCTCCTTCTTTCGATCCACTCAATCAAGTCCTACCTAAGGACGAAGCTATTGGAGAGAACATGAGTTTATAAGAGCAACCTTGGGAGGACTTGCACCATAGTGTTTCGACATCTAATCCAGATATGATGTCTCTTCAAATCATGTCCCCTAACATACATGAAATCATTTCCTCACCCTATACGATCCTCCAAAATTTGGAGGCAGAAGGAAACACGGGCAATATTTCAAAAACATTGCTCATCGATATTTCTATCATGACAGGCATCATGGAAAACATATAGGTTGGAGCCAATTGCAACCTTGAGGAAATTGTGAGCTTCACCTACCCTTTTAAGGACTTCCGTGATGTTTTACCTTGGTATTATGAGGAAATGCATGGCATAGACCCTTCTATTGTCAAGCATGAGATCAAGGAATATCTAGCATTCTTTTTACGGTATTTTTCTTGCTCGTTAATCCAAAAAATCCTCGAGTCTCCTTCTTCGGGCTCATTAAACTACCACGAAGAATATCAAGCGTTCTTTTTATGGTATTTTTCTTGCTCATTAATCCAAAAAACCTCGAGTCTCCTTCTTTGGGATCATTAAACTACTACAACGAAGAAATTGAGCACTTTTTAGGATATTTTTGCTCTTTAAAAAATAGAAACATCTCCGAGCCTTTCATCATTGGGCTCGTTAAAAATATACAATGATGGTCTGAGCAACTATTTTTCTATCTTTATCTTTCTCATTAAACTGAAAAAGACCAATTGAACAATTCTTTTTAGGCACTTTTTTCTCACTCATTAAACTGAAAAAAATCCTGATTTTTGTCTAGGCTCGTTAAACATTTATAAAGATGACCCAAACATTCTTTTAGGTACTTTTCTCGCTTGTTAAACTGAAAAATCCCAAGTTTTTGTCACCGGGCTTGTTAAAAATATACGACAACAACCATAGCACTTTCCTTTTTGGGACCATTTCTCACTCTTAAATCGAAAAATCCTTGAGTTTTTTCTCTCTTTCAGGTTCATTAAAACATTGAAGGAGGAATGAGCAGTTCAAATACCTCTGTTTCCTCGCTCACTAAACTGAAAATAATACCCTGAGTTTCCTTCATTTGACCCATTAAAATTTGATGAAGGTATTGAGTTTGTCATTGTGTTACTCATTAAAAATTCACAAAGAAAAACGAGTTTAGTCTGTCTCCTCGTACTCGTAACAAAATGAGGTTGACATCTATTGAACATAGGTTTATCTTTATCCGAATTCAATAGATTAACTTACAGAAAAGTAACCGATCTAGGTATACTATTAACTTTTTGTCGCACCCAGTTAACAACTATGACAAAGGGACCACCATGGAGTTGCTCTTTACGATATTTTCAGACTCTCTAAATATGAAAAGAACATCGAGTTTTCTAGTCTAGACTCATTAAATTAAACAGACAAGATATAGAGTCACTCTTTTTACGATACTTTTTTGACTCTTAAAACATGAAAAAATCAATGAGTTTTCCTATTTGCACTCATTAAACTAATCAATAGGGTAGAGAGTTACTCTTTTCGCGGTCCTTTTCAGACTATTTAAATATGAAAATATCGATGATATTACCCATCTGGACTCATTAAACTAATCAGACGGGGAAATTTGACGATACAGCTTCATTCAGTATTAGAAAGTGTGGTTTGGCAGCAGTCATTCCCTTGAACATGGCACTCCCTCAAATTTACCTTCCTTGTGAATGCCTCTCAATATGAATCCTACCATCCTATTAGTTTAGCCTAAATACCCTGATGTAATTGCATATTTGTATCCTAACACTCTGTAGTGTTCATGAGTCTAGTGTTGCATGGTTAAAACAGTTGTCATGCCTTCTATTGTTCAAGAGTTAACCTTTTGTTTCCTCCATCAACCCATCAACAATATCCTTCCATCGTGACCTCCGTTGTTTATAGCCAAATGCTCAAAAGATTCATCAAAAAACAAAATCATTCTTGTCGCGTTTCGTGTTGATTGATGTAGGACACATTATTGCCTATCTTTCGACAGGTTTCTTCCTATTGACTTCAACACTCTATCTAGGAAGACAACCCATAAACACATTCAGTGCCTTGGTACTTGCAGACATTAGTAGCAGGTTGCCTTGTGTTTGATCATGGGTTCTCATTATTGGCTCCTAGTAAAGCAATTCTAACATGTGTTCGATGACAAAGACATCTTTCACACTCATTAGATTGTACTGTGTATCTTAGAGAACATCACCATTATTGGTGGCCCTCCTCGCGTTTGTTAACAGTCTCCATTGTTGACTGGTAATCAAATGATTTCGTGCATGTTCGACATCAACACATATATTCACATGTATCGATCTATGTTGTTCGGTGAAGCGGAAATCAAGACCTTGGGTAGAGGCTTGCATCATTCAACCTTGTTTCCTCTCCAAAGTTGTGGATATTGTTTTTTGGAGACAGCTTATCAGGATGATTCTATTATGACACCAGATCCGCATTGTGCTTATCGGCAGCCAGCATTTGTCATATCTCTTTGGAGAAAATTACTCTTACATAGCTACTGAGCATGGGAATACCCGACTTAGGACATGATTTTAGCAATTTATATATATATGTGTTATATCAGGTTTCCAATACCGCCCGAAGCTTCGATACTCTCTCTCTTTTTGAAAGGAAAGTTAAAGTTTTAGTAAAGTATTTTGGCCATCATCTCTACTTCTGATCTCATACTTTAGGGGGCATCTATTATACAACAAATTGACCTCCTCATCAATTCAAAGGGGAAAGACATGATAGCTGAAACAAAGACCACAATCACAGGCCTTGATTCCACACTAACAACCTACTTTATAAAGCTTGTTACCAAGCCTGGAGGTGTGTTAGTGATCCTACTAAAGCATGTTACTAGTATGGGAATAGCATTAGTGAAACTTGGTGAAGTTCCAAGGGTCAAAGTAATGAATTGACTCACAAATATCTAGATATTTGTCCCTAAAATTACTCAATAAAAGCAAGGAACATCCAAATTCAAGATATTTGGAGGATTTCTAATCTAAAAAAAGGAGGCAAATGGGAAAGAGCTTAAAAGCATGGCAAGTTCATTACTTTTTCCCTATGAACTCAAGGAGGAGCTTGGAAACCCTGACTCAATTGCTATATAAGCAAGGTGAGGGTTATTGTGAAAGAGGTCAGAGCATTTGAAAGGATAGCATACTTGACTGTTGAGCATTGACTCAGATCATAAGAAGTGAGCAAGAAGGGAGAGAGAGAGAGAGAAGCTAGAGGGGTAAAGGAAAGATGATACAATAGATGGTTGTAATCACTCTTCCAACATTAATATAGAACTGCAGTTGTACCGTCTACTCGTGGTGTTGATACTATAATTTATTTAGTTGTTTGTTCAATACCTATTAGCATGAGTAGCTTAGTTGTATGCAATTAAATTTCTTTTATATATTCATGTATCAGTTATTAGAGTTGTACGCTGTGATTATGCTTATCTCTTATATGTGCAAGACTTGACTTTGGAGCTGGCTTTGAGGGAATTCCACTTGGCTGCATTGTGATCTCCAAACAAATCTGCATGAAGACTTGAGGTAATCTACTTCTAATGCTTTGATAGTTAGTTATTGTCTATGAACATGCATGTAACTTTGTGTAGTTGCAGATAATCTTACAGTTTGTCAAAGGTCCCGACTGTTTAAAAAGGAAAACCACGTGTGCGTGAGTAAAAAAAATAAAACATAATTCTAATGATTTGAAACATCTTTTTGAGAAGGATGACCATCACCTGGTGAGAAAGGGATCATATTGCTATTGATAACCAAGTAATGGAGGACCAAAATGCCTTGGATGCTTTAAGAGGTTGTGGCTTGCTAAAATTCTTTAAAATTCCAAATATGAAAGCCAACACATGATTGCTTGAGTTTCTAATTCATTACTAGAGTGCAGAGGATGATGCATTCATGATCAGTCAGATGCCCCTAAGGATCGAGATCGAAGATATTTACTTCATTACCGGTCTTTCTTGAAGGGGATAGATAGTGCATTCTACCGGCAGGATAAGAGGTAGTCTCAATGTAGAAGACTACATCCACATATACTATCCTGGTCATCCTAAAAAGATTGGAAGTCAGATTCCAATCACGCACGTAGAGAGCTTGTCCTTGAAAATTCTACGATTTACCATTGCTAGGGTAAATGGTTCTATTGCTTTACATTAGGCCTCATGAGTATCCATGAGCCTAGATGTGG
The DNA here is from genome assembly GCA_000404065.3 of Pinus taeda. Taxonomy (NCBI): domain Eukaryota; kingdom Viridiplantae; phylum Streptophyta; class Pinopsida; order Pinales; family Pinaceae; genus Pinus; species Pinus taeda. Next base: position 36,476 of record APFE030695258.1, on the reverse strand, counting down.
AATGTCTCACCACAGTGTTTGATTGGTGAACACCTCTACTGACCAATATGAAGAACCAATTGACTTCCATTCAGAAGGGTCAAACAAATAACTTTGGGTATGGCAAAATATTATGATCATTCCTCTTTGAGAAAGTACCTGGGCTTTGACCCAAGGTATTGTCGACTATCAGTAGCCCTAGGAATCCACGAACGGGTAGATGTTTTGACCTAATGAAACACCTTTGGAGTGGCGATGTCCCCAAGATGACTTTTGACAACGATTTTTTCACATGGTAGGATCAACAAGTCATCGCAGTCAATGACTATCCTTATGTTGGGATGGATTTCCAGGGAAATCCAGATTTAGTGTTACCACTGAATGCAGAATGGGATGCCACAGGTAACAATTTTTGAGACAAGACACTTACAAAATTTATTGATCATGTTTCAGATGTGGGGCCAGTGAGACCTGATGGATTTCCCTAACATAGGCATTGTGGAAGAGATGCCAAACGGGATACAACTGAGATGGAGAGAGTTCTCCATGCCATTCAGAGGAACTTGGTGAGACTGACTCACCAAGTACCCATGATTCCATGGAGGACCTACCCGAAGAGATGTAGCGTCGTGTGGTAGGAGTACCACGGGACTGGGTGTGCCTATTCCGACGTGTAGCCAATGCCATTGTTTATTTTCTAGCTACTCATCCTGAGCCAAACAGGTAAATGATTAGATATTTTTATGAGTAGACATGACGATGGGCATAAGCCCAAATTTTGTAGGGCATTTTGTCCCGATTTTGGTGTATTATTTTGGACACAAACAGTTTATCTATATACATATGATCCTATGATGATCATATATATAGATGATACTTCGATTATTTTTTATGTTTTTCAATTTGATGAATGATTTGTATGCCAGTCCAATGCTTGACTAGCAATATAATTAGCTAAGGAATTTTCTAATCGTGGAATGTGAACATATGTGATATAAATAAATGATCGTTGCAATAATCGTACTCTTAGAAATTGGTGATAAAAATAGGGATCTCATACCCAATAAATGTTATTCAGTCGAGATACCACCAGTTGTGAGTCTAAATAAACCACTAACAAATCAATACCAAGAGATATTGCTTCGGATAGCAAATTAATAACAGTGGTATATTTGGCAATATTATTCGAAGTAGGACCGATACATACTCCTCTCGAAACCATCAACTAGCCAGATGGATTTATTCAAGCCACATAAGCAAGGTTTTGGGTATGCCTACTCACACCATCGACAATTCCTAGATATACTGAATCATCCATCAATACCTACCAAAGCAGAAGAAAAATATCGACATCACTAAAACTGATAGAGAGATATCAAATATATAATATATACAAACAAGTAAGTGCTTGGTCGAAGCCTAAGCAAAGTACTTCTTAAGGTAGAGCCCATTTCTGGGCTCCAACAACTTGTTTCCTTCAAAGTCAATTAATTCATAAGCTCCCTTTTTCAAAACCCGCTTGACTATAAAGGGACAGTACCACATAGACTCAAACTTACCTACCCCCAATGTGTCTTTGTCTTAATCATAGACTAGGACAAGGTCACCTTTATAAAAATTTCTAGGATGGACAACTTTATCATATTGAGTTTTTACCCTCTTTTTATGGGCTTTGTTTATTGTGGCAACATCTCAACGCTGCTCATCAAGATGCTCCAAATGAATGAGGTTCTCCTCAAGACTAGAAGTTTCTAGAAGAAGTTCAACAACTAGTTTAAGGGAAGGAATTTCACATTCAACAAGAAAGATAGATTCCAACCTGTAAACTAGTTGAAGAGGAGTAAAGCCAGTGGCAGTCTTAACTAACGTTCGGTATGCCCAAAGTGTTGGATACACCATGATGTGCCAATTGGATCGACCTTTGTTAATCATCCCTTGCAGGATGATTTTAAGGGATTTTTTCACAGATTCAACCTAGCCATTGGCCTGAGGATAATACGGAGATGAATGGTCCTACTAGAAACCCAACTTGAGAGTGAATTTGGACATCAGTTGATTTTGGAAATGACTACCATGGTCATTGACAATCTCCTTAGGGATACCAAATCTTGAAATAACCCAATTGAAGAGAAACAAGGCCACTGTTTCACTGTCATATTTAAAAGTAGGCATGGCCTCAACCCCCTTCGTAAAGTAGTCTATGGCCACAATAATGTAATTCTGATTTCCTGCCTAAGGTGGATTACAAGTAGTAATCAATGCCCCACTTCGTGAAAGGACTGATGGTGATAACAAGGAAAAGCGGAGCTAGGTGTACGTGCATTTTCCAAGTATAGACTTGACATGGATGGCATATTTTGACTGCTTCAATGCAATCTTTGAAAATCAAAGGCCAAAAGTAGCCTGCTCGAAAAAGAAAATTGGGTTGTTGCAATCCCTGATAGATGACCACCACAAGCTCCATTGTGGCAATCATTAAGAATTGACTCAGCTTCTTCCAAAGATAAACAACACCTAAGGATTGAATCAATACCACGACAATATAATGTGTCACCTATAATAACATAATTCTTAGTGAGGTGATGCAACTTTCTACGCTCATCTTTGGAAAAAATGGGCGGAAACTTTGAAGTCTAGAGATATATAATGATATCCCCATACTAAGGATCTTGTAAAGAAATTAGAAATAAATGTTCATTGGGAAAATTGTTCTCATGAATAATTTCTTCCTCACAAGGAAGCTTTGATATCAACTCTGCAAATACTAAAGATTTCTTAGATTTAGTCGACATGAATTTGAGATTGAATTCTTGCAAAATGATAATCCATACATTATATTTGCCCCCAACCACTCGCCTATTGAGAACAAACTGAAATGGATTAACGGTTTCTAAGACAAAAAAAATTCGAAGCAGAATGTAATGCCGAAGCCGCTGGACAACATGGACAGCTACCAAACTCAATTTCTCAATGGGAGAATAGCATAGTTCAGGACCTACCAAGCCTTGACTTAGATAGTAGATTACATGCTCACAAAAGGCATCATATTCCTGAACCAAAACCATACCAATGGTTGATTATGCTACAGCGATATACAAGAGGAAATCTCTGCTATAATTGGTTGGACTCAATAATGGAGTAGAGGTTAATGTGTTTTTCAAAGCATCAAAAGATCGTTGTGAAAAATCATCCCATAAAAATGGGACTCCTTTCTTAAGCAAACGCATAAATCCTTTTGTGAGCTCGACATAATTGGCTATGAATCTCCTCAAGAAATTTTCCTTTCCTTAGAGACTTTGAAGTTGACGTATTGAAGTTGGGAGAGGCAACTGAAGTATTACCTCAACCTTGAAGGGATCAACACGAATCACCTTTGTTGACATGATGAATCGTAACAACTGACCAGATGTGATGGAAAAAATGAACTTATTCAGATTCAACCAAATCTTATAAAAATGACACCGTTCAAAGATCAATCAAAGATGTTTAGGATGATTAATTCTCTTTCGAGAACGAGTAGCTAAATCATCCAGATATGCTTCGATAACGTGCTTGATGTCATGAAAAGCATAAGACATGGCCCGCTAAAAAGTGGCTCTAGCATGTTTGAGGCCAAAAGGCATATTTTTGTATGGAAACGTACCCTAAGGACAAATAAAGGTTGTCTTGTGTTGATCTTCTGGATGGATAGTAATTTGATTGTAACTAGAGAATCCATCCATGAACGAAAAAATTTCATTACCCGCAAATTCATCAATAATTTGATCAATAAAGGGTGTGGGGTAATTGTCTTTAGGAAAAGCCTTATTTAGGTTGCTAAAGTCAATACATACTCGGATCATTCCTTGTTTTTTATCTACGGGGATTGGATTAGAGACCCACCCAGTTAAAGGAATAGGGTATATAAACCTGCCTTTAGCAGCTTTTAACCTTCAGATTTAATAGTTGTTGCTTTTCTAGGATTGACCGGTCGAATTTTTTGACAAATAGGTTTAGCATTTCTGTATGTATTGGTCCCATGTTGGGCTATAGATGGATCTATTCCAGGCATTTCCTCATAAGACCAAGCGAACACATCATCAAACTCTTTGAAGAGATCGATATAAATTTGAATTTCTTCAGGGGAACAGTTAGCTCCAACAAAGACATTTTCAATTATGTTAGGATTCCTAGAGATGTTCACTGATATATTTTGTGAGATAAGAGACATGTTACCTTCGGCAAAAAACTGTGCTAGGGCCAAAGGGTTTAAAACTATATGAACATCACTAGTAGAAGGACTAGACAAACTTGACTCAATTTCTCGTAATTGAGGGAGGAAACATGAACAATGATGTAGATCATCCCATGGCCTATCAACACCCATCATTGCTTCTAGGATTGATTCCTTAGATGGTAAGACTATATCTAAGAAATCCTGAGCTAAAGTTGAGTCAAGGGTCTAGGCCGGAGCCACATCTCCATCTAACTGCTTTGGTGAGAAAGGAGTAGGATGGGAGTCTTCAGAGTTAACAATAGTTTGATAAGAAATTTCTGTTGCAGACATAGGACATGCTATTCTACCCACCTGCCCTCCATCTAATGTGGTGTTAGATGAAGGTAAAGGCCAAGGGTCCAAATGTTAGGTAAACTTGACTCAGGATAGAGTCAAAGTTGACCAGGTTAAACAGTGATGGTTTTGGGGCACATGGTATTGTGCACCCATAGTATTTTGCCCATGGTATTATATGTAATGGAGCTTATAAAAGGCTGGAAGGACTTCATTGTAATGCAAGACCTGGAGGTGAGCAGTGAAGGCTAACTTGGTCAAATTGGCCAGGGTTTTGGCCAATGCTAATAAGATCTTATTAGGTTGGGTTTTTCCCCAGATTTGTTGTTTTCTCGGATAAACATTTGTGTTTATGTGTTTATGGTTGTTGCTGGTTATTTTTGTATTTATTCCTCTTGGTAATTATTTATGTTATGCAGTAAATTTCTTAACAACTGGTATTGGAGCTAGATATTGGCTTCAAAGGGATTCTTTGATGCTAGGGGTTTATAGTGCCTAATGAGATCAATGCAGCCTTTTTCCAGATCTGGGTCTGGAAAATAATGGTGGAACAATCGTACATGGAAGAACCTCGAGGAGAATGTGTGGAAGATAGTGTCATAACTGCCAGGGATCGCAATGCATTTACGATATTTACTGGTTTGGAACATGCTGATGAATTGTTTGGGATTCATGTGGCTATTTAAAGAAGATCGGTAGAAGAAAATTTTTCATGCAGCTTCAAAAATTGTTCGTTTTCTACTACATGAGGCCACCGTTGCTAGAATCTACGAGGTTCTCGTCGGGCTCATAGTTGGAGTGATTTGATAGAAGTTTTTGAGCAAATCAAATTGAGAGAGGATGGATTAGAATCGCAGTAGCAATAAACAAAAAAAAATAATGAAGTCAAAATTATTGCATGTAAATGGGCATACTATTGTAAGACCTGGTAAGGCATGTGTACCCCTTGGTGATTACTGGTAAAGTCTGGGTTAGACCTAGGTGATAGGAGGGATGTCGGGTTAACAATACCCCGAGTAAAAACTCCGAGGAGGGTAAGAGCTAGAGTGAGCGGGAGTGTCTCACTTAGCAGGTTTGGCTGGAGTTAGTCAAGGAACCCCAAGTCAAGTTTAAGGGGGCAATAAATTTACTACATAACACCAAAAAATAATGAGTTCGAAAGAACTCTCTTCGAGAAGGCCCCTTGGAGGATGAAATAGCATTGATTCTAGCTATAGGAGAAGGAAGATCAAAAATACCCATTAAAGAAGAGTACATCCCAACTCCTAAATTATCTATATGTTTCTTGGGATTGTTCACTAATGGAACAATAGAATCAGAAAATGTGTGGGAGTCACCCGGAGAATAGTCCATATGATCAACTTCCAGAATCGCGCTTTATGAGGAAAACAAAGAATGGAAAATAATGATGAAACTATGGCATCCATCTTGTAAATCAAATTCCTACCTAAGCGGAGGTTGTAATCCATATTCGCATTGACTATTTATTCCTCAATATTTACCACCTTTCCCCCAAAACAGATGGGAAAGGCTGGAATAATCCCATGTGGCCTATGAGAATGTCAATCAAATGTCGTCACTAGAGTCGATGAAAGAATAGCTTGAGGTGAACTAATGGCCTTCCAACATGACATAGACATCACACATGTGGAAGCTCCCTCATCGATAATGGTTTGAAAGATGTTGTTCTTTTGATATGTAGACTTTACCTGAAAATCTATATGATGAGGAAGTCTCTTTTTGATGTTTGACATATCAAAAGTGAGAACAAGAGAATTGTTTGGATCTATTGCTCCAGCATTTTAGAGTAATTCACTCCTCTGAGTGGGGCACGACTGGAGTACCTCTAACGTTTGCATAGCACAAGGACTTTGAACCAAATCTTCTACAATTTGTTGAAAATAGCAACAAGAAATGCTAAAATAGAAGTGCTAAAAATAGCACTTCTATAAATAGCAGTTTGGGTACCAGTGCTGGATTGAGCAACAAGGGAAAAAAATGGAAGTGTTAAAAATAGCATTGCTATTTTTAGCAGTTCAGGATGGATTCCAATTTTAGTTAGTCCCTGGACTAAAATAGGAAGTAAAATTCGAATTTGAAATTAACAGCTTTTTGAAAATAAATTAATTAATTCACCATGAGTTAATTAGTTGTGAAAAATCAAACATGAAGTCTATGTGAGGACATGTAATAGTTTCTCTATTAATTGAGGAATTTATCCATCAGTTAAAGAGATAAGGATGAGTTCTAACTTGAGTTGTAATTAGTTGGCTTAGTTAACTGAGTCAAGTCCAGTTAGATTGATTTAAATAGTTTGTTTAAATTAATGTGAGTTCAGTTAGTTAATGCATGCTTGCATATTACTACTACAATTCCAATAACTGAATATTCTCTCATGAATAACTCATGCATGTCAGTTCAGACTGAGACCCAGTTGAGATCAGAGGAGGGACAGTGTACTATCAGTTAGATGAATTTCCTATAAAGGAAATTCATCCATGGAGAAGGATTTATCTCCTTCAGGATTGCGCAGTTAGATCAGAGGTTAGTGAGTGTGTGAATAGGCCAATTCACACAAGTGGCTGCACTGGACCCCAAGGAAAATTGGAGAAGGTTTGAGGGAGGCCTTTGAATGTCTATGAGCAATAGAGGGATTGTAGAGAGAGCATGATAGCTTGTGAGTTGATTCCTTTTGTAATCCGGACTATATTTCCACTTGTATGATAATACAGAGTTGGGGTTTTAGGTTGAGGCTTTCCCCGGGTTCTTTCATCTGTGTTATGTGTGATTTCTTCTCATTCTCAGTTATATGTGTTCTCATTGACCATGCTCAAATTGATTAAGCTTCCACAAAGTGTTGTAGAAGTAGATCTTGTATTGTGTTTTAGTATATTGTATAATCTGTTGATCTACATTTGGAATTTCTACATGGTATGAGAGCAAAGGTGATCAAGGAGAAGAAGAGTATACAATAAAGGAGAAGGGAGAAGTTTGAGGTTCCTAAAAATAGAAATCGAGTTCTTATCACATCTCAATTTCACCAATGGTGTTGAGTGGTTTAAGACTCGAGTATGCCATTGATGGTAGCTCAAATTATATAGCCTGGAAGGATCGCATGGAGGTAGTATTAGAGGATAATGATCTAAAGTACTTCATTGATCAAGAAGTCCTCAAGCCGACTGATGCTACTCAACTAGTGGAATGGAAGAACTGTGTGGCTAGAGCAAGAAGAATCCTTCTGGAGAGAGTTTGAGAACACATAGTCTTGAGTCTCCATGGGAAGGAGACACCATTTTTAATGTGGAAAACATTGAAAGATCTATATTAGAATACTAGCAATCATAGGAAGTTGGCGCTGAAAGAAAAGCTTCGGAAGATCAAGTGTGGAAATGGCGACATGATCTCTATGTATTTAAACAAGCTCACCACATGTAGGGATGAGGTTGGAAGCGTAAGGATCGTGACAGCTGATGATGACATGGTGAGTCTTGCACTCCTCAGTATTCCTAAGAGCTGGCATAGCTACCAGGACTCGGTTAATGGAAGAGAGAAACTACTCGATTGGGAACGACTTTGGTTGGATCTAATGCAGGAGGAGATAAGAAGAAGCACCAGAGATGGTTCTTCATCCATGGAGGATGAAGAAAACTGTGCCTTAGCGAGTAAGGCGAAAAAGGGGAAGGAGAAGGATTCTCTTTCCCAATCCAGTTATTCCCAAGGTGGGAAGAGGTTTGACAAATCGAAAGTGTGATGCTTTCATTGTCATGAGGTTGGCCATTTTACTACAAATTGTCCACAGGAAATCCAAGAATGGATCCGTGGAAGGATCAGAAGGTGAGGCACTGGCCTCACAGTTCGAGTTGGATTTCACACTATTCACATGCATGGTTTCATCCATGGTGGGAAGTGGTTGGTTTCTTAATAGTGGAGCTCCTTTCCACATGACCGATGACATGAGTTTGTTTAGTACTTTGGAGGAGAAAGATCTCCAGATAATCATAGTGATGGGTAATGATGAAAAGTATAGTGTTTAAGGTGTAGGAACGGTTATTTTTCATAGGAATCATGGAGCTCGCATTACCTTGACCAATGTCAAGTATGTACCAGGACTGAAGAGAAATTTGGTGTCGATCGCGATGTTGGAAAATGGAGGCTATGATGTCGTCTTCAGTAAGGGAAAGGTTTTCCTTAGACACATCATCATTAGACAGGTGAAGCAGATCGGTTCATGGGTCAAGAACCTATATGCTCTTAAGGTTCAAGATGCATGCAAATCCTTGAGGAGCAAGGAAAATGATGGAGACTTGGTGGTTGAGAGGGACAGTACATTACCTCTCAACATGCAGCGCTAGACGAAGTCTCAAACAATTGTGGAGGAGCCACAATTGGTGAAGCAGCTTCAGGACATTGTGCAGCAGCCACAACTAGGGAAGTCAAGAGGAGACAAAGTGAAGGCATCCACTCAAGACCTCCAGTAGGGGGAAATTTCGAGCCAGGTGGGCAGAGGGATCACATGCATCCATACCTCCAGGTAGAGGTGAGGCAATGTGGAGTGATCATCCCAAGAAGGGTGGAATAGGGGCAGGATCCTTGAGGTACCCAACCTCTTTGATTCGACTTTGCTACAGAAGAGGAGTAGCAGGACTAGCTGAGTGGGTAGAGACACATGTGGATGGAGCGATAGGGAGATACAATGCAGGAGTCCCAGGACTATGTAGAGCTAGCAGGCTGCAACAATGCGAGAGGCACAGGAGTGTTGCACCAAAGCAGGATGGCATAGAGAAGTGTGAAACGGTGCGATATGCATGGAGTGTTGCAGTAGCTCAGAGGTCAGAGAGGGAGGACTTATTAGCAACAGGTGGAGCTTCAGCATCAGAGTATGTTTGTAGCCCAACAAAGAGGTTAGTTGGGAGTTTTTTTTGTTTCTAGAGTTGTTGGAGCAACCACACTTGGGAGAAGTGTTGCATGCAGAAAATTCCAAAGGTACAGGATCGTGTTCGATTTGAATGCCTTTCTTGTTAAGAGGGAGTGTTGAAAATAGCAACAAGAAATGCTAAAAATAGAAGTGCTAAAAATAACATTGTTATATGGATTGAGCAACAGGGAATGAAAAATGGAAGTGCTAAAAATAGCATTGTTATTTTTAGTAGTTCAGGATGGATTCCAATTTTAGTCAGTCCCTGGACTAAAATAGGAAGTAAAATTCGAATTTGAACTTAACAACTATTTGAAAATAAATTAATTAATTCACCATGAGTTAATTAGTTGTAAAAAATCAAACATGAAGTCTATGTGAGGACATGCAACAATTTCTCTATTAATTGAGGAATTTATCCATCGATTAAAGAGATAAGGATGAGTTCTAATTTGAGTTGTAATTAGTTGGCTCAGTTAACTAAGTCAAGTCCAGTTAGATTGATTTAAATAGTTTTTTTAAATTAATGTGAGTTTAGTTAGTTAATGCATGCTTGCATATAACTGTTGCACTTCAGATAACTGAATATTCTCTCATGAATAACTCATGCATGTCAGTTTAGATAGAGACCCAGTTGAGATCAGAGGAGGGAAAGTGTACTATTAGTTGGATGAATTTTTTTCCTATAAAGGAAACTCATCCATGGAGAAGGATTTATCTCCTTCAGGACTGCGCAGTTAGATCAGAGGTTAGTGAGTGTGTGAAGAGGCCAATCCACAGAAGTGGCTACACAGGACCCCAAGGAAAATTGCCCAAAGAAATAGGAGGCTTGGAGGGCAAAGGAGAAGGTTTGAGAGAGGCCTTTGACTTTCTATGAGCAGCAGAGGGATTACAGAGAGAGCAGGATAGCTTGTGAGCTTATTCTTTTTGTAATCTGAACTATATTTCCACTTGTATGATAATACAGAGTTGGGGTTTTAGGCCGAGGCTTTCCCTAGGTTATTTTTTCTTTGTTATGTGTGATTGCTTCTCATTCTCAGTTATATCTGTTCTCAATGATCGTGCTCAAATTGATTAAGCTTCCACAAAGTGTTGTAGAAGTAGATCTTGTATTGTGTTTTGATATATTGCATAATCTGTTGATCTACATTGGGAATTTCTACACAATAAAGTAGTTTTGGGTTGCCTTAGCATTATGGTTAATGGCTGAGTGATTTGTGGAGCCTTTTGGCATCTGAGGTATAGACTCAACATAGTGCCTATCAATATGGAGTAGCTCTGAGGCATCGGAAGTAGACTTAGCCTTAGATGTTTATTCCCTATAATCACGTGATCGCATAGCGACATCGATATGCGATCTCATCATGAAGACATTTGATGAATTATCCCTTTCTGGTTACCAGAATTTGAGTTTGCGCCAGCAAGTAATTGTTACCCTTGGGGAAAAGGGTTAGTGAGGACAACCTAGGAGCTAGAGGACCCTTGCTGCACTAACAAGCGCTGAGCATCTTGGATCTTAGGGCAGAGATGAGTCAAATGACCCCCATTGCATAACTTGCATGGAAATTTCACTTTTTTCTTGGACTCTTTTCTACCCCCTCCAGCATCATTGTCGGGTTTCTTTGCATTGCCCTTCCCGTCCTCGCCCTTTTTCCTACCCCGTCCTTTCTTCTTCCCATTGGATTGTTAGTTTCCTTTTGGGTTAGAAGTTTGGATGTCATTTATAGTCGTCGGTTGGGAAGGTGTAGATACAAATGATGGTTCCTGCATAGAAGAAGCAGTTTGTAAAGACAACTGCTGCAATTGATTCAGCAGGTTAGCCATGTTGGCATCAATTGATCCGACTAGCCCATCGGCATAGGGACCTAGCTTTATTTTGGCTATGTCCACCTTGGATCTAGGAGCGCCAGGTAGAATTTTTTGAAGAAACCTAGACTGAGAATATATAAGTTCCAACTATTGGGCTCTGAAAATGGCCTACTCTTCGATGAAAACGCCGGAGAGCGACACGTCCTTAGAGATGTCAGGCTGTAATGATTTAAGAAACCATTCAAGAAGGAATTCTTGTGGAATATTAGCTTTAATGAGCCTATTCCTTCTCCTCCATTCCTGGATATGATCGAAAATATGTGTTTCCTGATCTTGTTCAAAATTAGCCAGAAGCTCAGTCCCAGTATCATATCAGACCAGCAATTGAAAATGGTTCAAAAAGATAGTATCCAAATCGCCTAAAGAAGTGAAGGTGCCCCCTGGAAATTCTATGTACCATTTAGCCGCATTTCTAATTAGGGTATGTTGAAATAATCTCAACCTAATTGAATCGTCTATCATAGAGTTGGACGAACACCATAAGTGGAAGGTGGTTACGTGGTCACCTAGATATTCACCAGTGTTCCCCTCAAATTTTGGTATATCTGAGGGAAGCTTGGTTGGGACCAGAGACCAAACCAGTTTATACCTAATTGGATGATTAGTCAATTTACAGATATTTGGCAAGTTTAATGTTGTCAGAAAAGGGAGTCGTGGTGGACCCTGAGGATTCCACCCAGTGTGGGAAAAACTCCCAACGTTCTAAAAAGAATGGCCTGTATTTGTGAAGGCACCAGGTTACCTAAAGTAACTCATAGACCCAACTAAACCATAAGGAGCCCCTTTTGGTCTAGAAAAAACTAGATTTTAACCAACTCCTACCGAAGAACCTTCATAACTATTAAAGTTTCCCCCTACAAAAGTGTTAAAAGGTGTAGAGAGCCCCTGATAAGGGTTTCATGCATTAGCATACGAAGAAACATTTTGGAAAGAATTGACAAAAGAATATGGCATATTCCCTTGTTGACCAAAATAAAATTGATTCCCAGCTCCTAACCCACTAACTGTAAGGTTTTTCCAACTTTGAAACGGATTATAATTTTGACTCGTAGAGGAAAAAGGCATCGATCCCAAAGTTAGATTGGAATGTGGTATATGACCACCCCTAAATAGGAAACCCTGAAAAGAAGCTGATCCACTTGCCATGGATGTGGAGGTTGTTGCTTTGTTGGGGGCTGACCCAGGTTCGGGCTTTGATTAGCCAAACAAATCCCTGTACTACTGGCCCTTTTGGCAACATTTCGAGGAGCGCAGACTGAGGTCTCACCTGAAGTAGTATGGGAGGGTGCTAGAACTAGGTTTCCACACCCTTGAGATGTCTAAGAGGTTCAACTGGTCCTTTATTTGTTTTGGCGCATAGGTGGCTTCACGCACCTTCCATTCCTCGTGGCCTAATACCCTGCCTTCACACAATCCTAACTAGGGGCTGTGCTGCACTCTACGCTATTACCCGAGATCTTATTTAGCTTCCAATATTAATTAAGAACCTTCACCTACTTAATTGTCTTAAGTTATACTTAACAATAAAAAACATTCATACAGGTTCGTGCAGTAAATAAATAGTATACTTGCAAATTATATCTAATTATGCATTAAACTAGGAAAAGATACACATAATTATAGCAAAACCTTCTCTTTATTGATTCTCCAATGGTTACAGACTCGAACTGCCCTGCACACCTAGCTGTAGGGGTCCATGCACTCAGCTGCGAACTACTAGGCCTCTACACACTCAACTGTAGAGCCTTCTCCTATTCTACGACCCACATACACACTTTACACTTCGACTCAATCACTTAGACTTTTCATATGCCTATTTTTTCCTCCATTTTTTCGTTCTTCTATACTTAGAGCCTCGCTCTATTTATACAATCCCATGGTCTGCAGACCATGTATAGGTCTATCCAGTTGACATTACATTACAAAAACTAGGGTGGAAAACCCTGTGACTCTATTATACTTTCGCACCCCATGCCCACAATTCGTGAAGCTTTTACAACAAGATTCAATCAAAACTTGGGCTTTAAGCCCCAAAACATGCCCTGGGGGGATTCTATGCCCAGCAAGCGCCCAACACAAACAACGTGACTCACCCTCGAGTCACTCAGTCGGTGCCGAGATCTTTGCGTGGAGTCCATCCAACTGTTCTTGAACTATGGTAAGGTCGGCAACACCCTGGGTTGTTTCTTGCTAGATCTGTTGCATTTTTTGTTTTGAGACCTCTATGTCATAACTGCTTCTCTGCATCTGTTCCGGTATCCCCTACATTTGTTTATAGTCTCACACCTTTGTCCGGATCCTTGGAGCGCGAAGACTATGCCTCTTTTGGTCAGTCAGATAGTCGAGCCACCCATGTAGGGTTCAAGTGGCGTCCATTCCCTTTACTTGGCAAAGGCTCTCCATTTAGTTTGGCTAGTTGTATTACACCTCCATTTGTGACCTCCTTAACAACATATGGTCCCATCCAATGCATTCTAAACTTTCCCAAGAATTTATAAAACTTACTATCATACAACAGCACTAAATTATTTACCTTGGAGGTGCGCAACTTAATATGGCGATCGTGTTAGGCCTTCTCATGCTGTTTTTGCACCTGTTTATGCAAGCTAGCCAAGAACCATTCTTCCTCCAGTTCTTCCAACTGTGCGAGCCTTTCTTCCAGGGCTTCATGGTCTATCATACTTGTGAGTGTTTTGTTTCATTGACTAGGTACAATATACACCATTAGCATGATAGCTTCCATGCCATAAACTAACCGGAAAGGTGTCTGTCCTGTCAGTTTCTTACATGTTGTCCTATAAGACCATAGTACTATAGGTACGCATAGGTCCTAATCGCTCTGTTGTCCATTGCATACTTTGGTTAGCACAGTCTCCAGTATTTAGTTGAATGCTTCTACTATCCCATTGGCTTGTGGGTGATACGGTGTGCTTTTCTAATAATACACCTAGAACTCTTATGTTAGCACGTTAATGGTTTCATTTAGGAAATGTGCACCATGATCACTCATTAAGATTTTTGGATAGCCAAATTGAGTCAACATGTGATCAAACAAAAACTTTGCAGCCATGGCGGCGATGTAATCTTTGACTGACTGCGCTTTCACCCGACGAGTCAGGTGCTCTGTCGCGGTGGTGATGTATCGCGCTCGTTTTTCCCTGAGGTTTCATAGGTCCTACGAAGTTGATTTCCCACTTTTTGAAGGGCTACAACGTCATTTGTGGATTCAAAGGCATCTCATTCCTCCGCGATGGTTTACCTGTCCGTTGACATATATCACAGGCCTTAAAGTGTGCTTTTGAATCCTGGTGAAGGGTTGGCCACCACAACCCTGCGCAGAGAATCTTTTGTGTGGTTGCTCGTCCTGCATAATGTCCTCCTGTAGTGGTCCCATGTGCTTCCGCAAGGATCTGACTTCATTCAAATTTAGGTACGTACCTTTGCAATATCTCATCATTTCCCATTTTGTATAGGTGCCCCACAATGACAGAAAAATCTTCTGCGTGCACCACCAATTCCTTCTTCTGCTAGATAGAGTATTCCTTCAGCGCAATCCCTATTGTTAGAAAGTGGATTATATCTTCAAAGTGCTCATCTGTGACGCACATAGAAAAGAGTTGTGTGTCAGGTAATCCTTCCTCCAAACTAGTAGGTTCCTCGCCCGTCTCAATACGCGACAAGTGATCTGGTCCTGCGTTCAGGCGTCTAGGCTTTACCACAACCTCAAAGTCATATTCTTGGAACATAAGAGCCATATGCATATGTGCCCCCCCAACACATGCTTATTAACCAAGTATTTTAGCGTGGAATGATCTATATACATCTTGAAATGTCCTCCTATAAAATAGTGTTGGTATTTTTGGAGCGCGTACACCATAACCAACCCCTCACACTCAGTTGTGGAATAGTTTTTTTCCACTTTGGACAACCTATGACTTAAAAATAAGATGGGGTGATCCAAGCCCTCTCCATCCTCTTGTGTAAGCATCGCTCCCAACGCTATACATGACACATCAACATGGACATGAAACTCCACATCCCATTTTGGGAAGACCAGGATTGTGGTGGAGGCCAATTTCTCTTTTAGTACATACAAGATCTTCATGCAAATCATTCCAGCAAAACGTGACATCCTTTTTCAACAGTTTCTCCATTGGCACAGTGATCTATGCATAGCTTTTGATGAACTTCCTGTAGTACCCCGTATGTCTCAAAGTGGCGCGCAACTATTTAACACTTCACGATGCTTCCAAATTCAGAATTACTGCAATCTTTGTGGGGTCTACCATTAATCCATGCTTGCACACCACATGTCCGAACAGGTTCCCAAAGGGAACGAGGAACGTATACTTTTTAAGGTTCAGCGCAATTTGGTGTCATCGGCAAGTATCCAGCATCAAGTGTAAGCTTGCTACATGGTGCTTAACCAATCCAAATACAGTCCAATTATCCAGGTATACCTCCAGGAATTTGTTGATATATTCTTTGAATGTTGCAACAACTATGTGCGAAAAGATATTCAGCACGTTCTTTAACCCAAACATCATAACGGTGTATTGAAAGTAGCCCACTCAGTCGCAAAGGTGTTCTTTCTCCTATTTTCTAGCACGATTTTGATCTGGTGGTACCTATCGAGCAGTAAAAAGGGTCTTTTTCACCTCCCCTACATTAATTGTCAATCCAAGAATTATTTGTTGTCTCAAAGAGTGTACTTAGTTTGAGGTGGTCATTTGTCAGAGTAATGCTAGTAGTATAGTGCTCTAAATACAAGAGTAAATAGATGCTTGGAATAAAATATACTTACAAAAAGAAACCTGAGACTCAAATCATGCATTCAGAAAGCTATAACAATTTATTAGTCAAGGGTACAGTAATGGTAACTCTTCCCTCTGTAAACCGATGCAATTAAAAAGCACTCAAAGAAAGGATCATCAATCTGGGAACTAGACAGCATGTGTCAATGTTCACTACAGTCTCAGATCGTCTGCACACTAAAGCGATGATAACTTCAAATTACAGGAAATGGAACAACAATTATCTATAGAAATGAATGCAACAATAATTATATCCTATAGGAATTAAGTAGCAGTCTTTGAATTGAACAACAAACAGAAATGGAACAACAAATTAACAGAAATAAAATATAGAACAGAAACTTAGATCAAATATGAATGTACAACAAACCAGATTAAACACACGACACTCTTAACATTAAAAGGAACATTAATCTGAGCTTCGATATAATAAGTATGAATCACAACTATAAATTAACAGCAATTGCAATCACAACGGAACAGCAATCCCGAATGAACAACAATCACAATTTAAGAATAAACCATACAGTAATACCAATTTAGGAATATACAACACTATTAATCTATAATCGAATGGCAATCTGTAAGGAACAACAATGTTATATCAATTGTCAAAAGGAACAACAATGTGATATATAGTTAGAATGAATAACATAGCATTCCTGTTGCAGGTAATAATATTACTTAGTCAAGTATATATAACAGAGCCAATATGTAAAACAGCAAAGCACATCAGATCACTAAACAGAGTAAATGGAAGAGATCAAACCACACATGAATCAGAAATAATGGTAGAGGAGCAAGTGATCCACCAGGGCCGGGCCCTTAGCCTCCAAGGACTCACTACTTAAGGTTACTCCAGAATCAACGATAGAATGGCAACAAGGTTTATATATTAAAACATCAAACAAAGTTACAGTGAATCACTCTTCAAAGAGAGTCGATGATCAAAGTTCAAGTACCAAGAAGAATTTCATAAAAATAACAATTGTTCTCCATGCTAACAATTCTACCCCTTCTTATAACAGCCGAGCAGAGATATCAACAATACAGAAGATTGTTAAGATAGCGATCCCTCAGGATCAAAGGATCCTGAGGGATTTTCCAAATTGTTAGTTCTCAGTTATTCTCTTGTTCTTTTGCGTCGATTGGGTATCTCCTTTTCCTTTTCCTGGCTGTTACGCTCCAATTTGGATCACTTTGTTTGAACATGGTTCCTTGTCAAAGGGACAACAATTAACTTGGTATTTTTCTTTCCTTTGGGATGGCAGTCTTCCGTTTTCTCCTCTTTCTGCATAGAAAAAGGGTAATTATTAGTTATTTCACGTTACATATAAATCTTCTAGATTTTATCATAATCTCTTGTCCTATACCTAGCTCATGTTGTAAAAAGGTTATGAGTTTTGAAGAAAAGATGACAAAGTAAATGAAAATAACATACCTTCTCCAGTGCTCAACAGTACCCCGAGAACCCATCAATGAAAGAATATGCTTCTTTCCCACCAACATTTTCCAATACTTCATCAGTGAACGAGGTCGGGAATGGGTCGTGCAAATAGGCGTCATTCAATTTCTTGAGGTTCATGCATATTCTTATCTCGCCCTTCTGCTTCTCCTCCTGCACTACCATAGGGCTTACCCAGTTGGATTCTTCCACCAGCTCAATAATTCCAGTGGTGAGCATTTTGTTGAGTTCTATGCAAACTTTCTCCTTTTACTTTGGATTCAAGAAGTAAGGCCTCTACTTAACCAGCTTCACGTCGGGTTAAGGGTGATCTTCATCATCCCCAAATCACCAACAATCCCCTTTAAGTCCATGATCTTGGTCAGGAGTAAGTCTTGGTACTCATGGAGTAACTCAATGACCTTATCCACTATGGCATCATCCCAGTAGTCGCCGAGCGTTGGTTTGGTTTAGCCTCTGTACCAATGTTCACCTGCTTCATCTTTATTGGTGTGGTAATGTCAAGGTCTTCAATAAATGGTCCTTGAACCTTGCGATAGCCTTCAATTTCTGGAATGTTAACTTTTCGCAGATCTTCATCGTCTTCTTCAATGTTTACATTGTAACACTACAACGCATAGCTCAACTGAGTCACCCATTCAGGCTAAAGCACTTCCATTGGTTCTTGGGGTATTTTAAAGATATTGTTTTTACTGATTGTAGCACATCATCAATAGTATCCCACCAACGATCTTCAAACATGAAGGTTAACAGGAATCCTTCACGCATGATATCCCATTTGTTTGTGCCATGGCGGAGCTCTGTTTCTATATACCAATTCATGGGTATAATATCCAGGGTATGACAGAACAGGTGCACCCACTCGGGTTGTGGCTCTTCCCCATAGACCTTTGCCCATTTTGCAAGGTGTACACATGGATCATCTCATCCGTCGTATTTGTCTTTTAACCACATGCACATCATCCTTCTGCATTCACGTCAATCCTCAAAACTTCATTGGTGCGTACCCCACCATCTTGTGGGCGTAGCGCACAATACCCATTTCAGAGCATCAAAACGTTGCTATTCCGACACTTCTCTTTCAATTTTGTTTAGGAAGTCATCCACCTCGCTCAATCCATCATACGTAGGCATCTCTCTTACTTCTATTGCTACACAGCACAGTGACCTTATCATCATGTTACAGTTGAGCGTGGTTACCTCCTGTAATTGTTTCTACCATTGTTCTATATCCTCATCATAATCTGATGTGTAGGAGCTTTCACGCTCCCATGAGATACGACCATCCATGGTTGGATTTACCCAGTCCTGCTCCCATGTGGTTATTTTGTAGATACAGTCCAAGTCATCATCGCTGTCGTAGTCACACACTCACTCTATGTAGCACGATCCTTCTGCAAGGTCTAAAGGTACCACTACGCATAGTGAATTTTTATCAAAGATCATCTTGCACTTCTTTAGATTTATTACCCCATTCATGTCAGTGGCCCAATCTATCCCAATAGCGCAGGGTAGGGATTGTTTTCATCAACAATCTCTATCACTTTGAAATTTGCTAGCGTGCTTGCTCCCTCGATGTCTACTGTGATTCCTTGCAATCTCTCCATCGGTAGGATATTTTTTTGGTTCACCATTAGTAGTTGGATAGGAGACCATTGCAGCGTAGGCTTGCCCATGTGCTCCCATGTCTGTTTTGGTAGGACATTCACATCCGATCCTAGATCAAGAATCACTTGGTCCATCTCATATTCCCTTATCTGTGTGGTCAATCTCATCTCCCTTCTTGTTCTTCCTGGTCCCCCTCCACCTCAGCCTTGTCTACGCCCCTGAAATCTACTGCGCGCCATTCCTGTGTTTTGATCAACAGCCCGTGTTTCAGCCTGAACTCTATAGGTAGGAGTTCGATCCATCATCATTTCATAACTTCTACAAATGTGCTCATCATGTCCTCCTGACCTACAGAAATTACAAAACAACTGTTGGGAATTCTACATATACTTCTGTAATAAATGGCAGTTATCTGTAGCATGATTTCCTCCTATCCAAAAATTGTGCACCACAATGCAGGCACTGTGCTTGGTCCCGCTTGTGCCTCTGGTCTTAGTGGTATTGTCCCTCCTCCCACCAAGTAATTCGCGAACACTAGGCAGTGGTCCTTGTCGTGCCCATGGCCCTTGCATTTTACGCACCACACCTCGTAGCGCACTTCTAGGCGATTCGTCCTATCTTGTTTCAAACTCTGCATCTCAAGGCACAAGTTTTTCAACTACATTTGAATCTGCTAAACTCCCAAGTTAGGATCTTGTATTGGAGTCTCGTGCAATCTCATCGAAACCTCCAAAGCCTCAACCTGATTGGTTAGCCTTTGTTGTGACAACACGTTCTATAGATGCAGTGTTAATGATGCTACAAACCATTCGCGGTGTTTCCCATTTGTTAATGTCACGTTCACTTTTCAAATTGTGCACTTCAGTCTTTGATCCAACTCCCACAGGGTTTCACCTGGTAGCATTGTGATTTCCTTGAATCCAATGATCGACTGTGCCTCCGATTTTGGCTTGCTAAATTCTTTATTTAACATAGCTTGGATATCCGTTATCCCCACATTCGGGTTGTCATTAGAATGCTTAATGTGCCAGGTCAGCGTGCGATCTTGTAGAGCATTGACCAATGTTGCCTTATTTATATTATCGTCCATGACACCCTGACTTCCCATACAACTCTTATCACGAACCAAAATTGGTTTGGATCTTCATTCCCTACTCCCTTGAACATTGGTAGCTTTATCGCGCTGGCCATACTGCTTCACGGTGGTGGCAGAGGTGGTATGGGCGAAGTCAGGGGTGAAGACATTGAAACTTGTGGTGGTGTGGGTGGGGGTGGTATGCGTGGACTTCTCTGCCTTATCAGATTCATCGCACTTCTTGGAGAGACCTTCCCAAGCTCTTCTTCTCCCCCTCGTGGAGGTGGAATCAAGGGGCTAGTTTCTAGTTCTATACTACCTTCATTTATGTAGATTCTCCCACTCTGCATAGCCCCAAAAATCAATTTATTCACATAACCCATTTTTCACACAGTAGCATTTTAATCCAAGTGTTCAAAGATTTAACGTACTTACCTCGCAGTCCCTTGAGGAAGCGTCATTCTGCCTTGCTATGTTGGATTGTGTTATATTCTTTCCATGTAGTTAGCAGGGGGTTTGTAGGGCACCCGTAACCCCACTTTATGGGGTCCGGGGCAGTGCCTCATAAAATTTTGATTTTGGACCCTATGTTAGGTTGGGCGGACCCACCTATGGTTTTGTGCATGATTTTTTGCACATGTTTTTTGGACGCAATGGTTTTTCGGTCCATGGTATTAGAAGTGATAGTTTTTTATCCATGGTATTGGATGTGATGGTTTTCAGTCCATGGTATTGGATGCTTCGGCATGTCTAAATATGTATTATAACATTGAAAGGAGCATAATGAAAAATCAAGCTGGTAGTCCCGGTTTTGGGATCCAGGGGAAAATCTCTATGTATATGTTTTTTATGTGTTATGATCTCGCATTGTTTATTTTCTATGTTTTAGAATTCGTATGCAGGTAATTTTTGTATGGGGTTAAAACCTACATTTGGTATCAAAGTTGTTTTTGGCTTCAAGGGGACGCCTTTGTTGCTGAGGGGTTTCGCTCGGGCCTGTGGTGGACCTTGTTTAGTGGGAGATCTGCGAGAACGATTTTGGTGGTGAAAGAAGATGGCGAGTGGTGGAAAGATAGAGATCGAGAAATTTAATGGTTAGAGTTTTGATTTGTGGAAACTCAAGATGGAGGATCTGTTGCTGGATAAAGATCAGTGGATCGTGGTAGATCTAGGTACTAAACCAATGAGAGTGTCTGATGAAGAATGGAAGAAGTTGGATTAGAAGGCAAATGCTATAGTTGACTAAAGTATCTACCGTGAATTCAGTGATGAATCCTCCTATGATTCGATTAAGCCAGTGATCGACAACATACGCAATCTTATCTTCTGATGCTTCTAGTCTACATGCCAATTTTGGAGTCCACACAATAGGTTTGTCGAGTTTACACCTTCCTTGGCTATCTGCTAACTTCACGATCCACTTGTACAACCCAGTAGGGAAAGATGCAAAGAAAATTTCATGGATCTTCGTATACAAGTAGCAATCTAACCACTCTTCCTTTAACAGTCATGGATTCCTGTTTTCCTGCACCGTGAACTCATGAATATTTCTGTCCAACCACTCTTCAATCCCTTTCTTTGTCAAATTCCAGTGATACGACATCAGACATCCCTATGCAGATCCTGGTCCCAACAATGGAACCACTTTTTGGCTTGTTGGGGCTTGACCCAGGTTCAGAGTTTGATTAGCCAAAAAAATCCCTATACTACTAGCCCTTTCGGCAACATTCCGTGGAGTGTGGGTTACAGTCTCACCTGAAGTAGTATGGGAGGGTGCTAGAATTAGGTTTATGCACCCTTGAGATATCTGAGAGGTTCGACTGGTCCTTTTTTTGTTCTAGCACACAGGTGGCTCCATGCACCTTCCATTCCTCACGGCCTGATATCCTGCCTTCACGCAGCCCTAACCAGGGGTTGTGTCGCGCTCTGCGCTATTACCTGAGATCTTATTTATCTTCCAGTATTAATTAAGCACCTTTGCCTACTTAATTGTCTTAAGTTATACTTAACCATACAAAACATTCATATAGGTTCGCACTATAAATAAACAATATACTTGCAAATTATATCCAATCATGCATTAAACCAGGAAAAGATACACAAAATTATAGAAAAACATTCTCTTTATTTATTCTCCAACGGTTATAGAGTCGACCTACCCTACACACTCAGCTGCAAGGGTCCGTGCACTCAATTGCAGACTACTAGGCATCTGCACACTCAGCTGCAAAGCCTTCTCCTATTCTACAACCCATAGACACACTTTACACTTCGACTCAATCACTTAGACTTCTCATCTGTCTATTTTTTCCTCCATTTTTTCATTCTTCTATATTTAGAGCCTCGCTCTAGTTATACAATCCCATGGTCTGTGGACCATGGGTAGGTCTATCCAGCTAACATTACATTACAAAAACTAGGGTGGACAACCCTATGACTCTATTATACTTTCGCGCCCTACGCCTGTAATTCGCAGAGCTTTTACAACAAGATTTGATCAAAACTTGGGCTTTAAGCCCCAAAACATGCCTTGGGGAGATTCCATTCACAACAGAGGCAGCTAATGGAATACTTAAAGGAACCGAAGGAATTGTGCTAGTCGGCATTCCAAAAGGGGAAAAAGCCAATGCCAAAGGCAATAGCTTGAGAACTTCCACTCGAAGATGGAATGGAAGTAGAACCAAATACAGTAGTTCTAGAAGTAAAGGAAGGTATAGAAATAGTTCCTCCTCCTTGTACCGATACAGGAGTTTGCATACTCATAGAACTTTTTGTGGATGCCATGCTTCCAACAGTGGTCATCGAAGGAAAAGATCAATATAGACCTGGGCTTGAAGGCCTGTTGGTCGGAGTCCCGATGTATAATGAAACGTCTAGATAATTAGGATAAAGAGAAGAATTAAGAGTCGCATTAGACTCAGAAAGCTCTTCAACCTCAATATTATCTTCTAACTGGAAGAGGACTTGAGAAAGAACTGGAGTGTTCCTCTCTAACACTCTACTTGTACTAGGTTTATCTTGTGAATCAATAACTCCAATCAGAGGATCAATCTTCAATGCACCTGCTACCACCAGTTGGAAACCACTGGCAGGGCTTTTCCTATGCCTTCGAGGAGAAGGATCAAGACTCATAGGTGATAGCCCATGAAGTATCCTAGACTAACGAGCTGGTTGATCAACCACTTTGAATTATTTTTAAGAAATATACTTAAAGACTCAAAAAATTTGTAAATCTAGGCCAACTAGGAGCAAAGAGAGCTCTCTAAAAAGTCCCTAAAGATACAATCAATCAAAAAACTTTTAATTATTTCCGCTCTGCGTGATTAGGACCAAACACCAAAATACAAGGAAGTCAAAATTAAGGGCCTTCCAAAAATAGTCTGGGGTAATTACGCCTAAGGTCTACTAGTGAAGTTATCAGAAGTAGTTACGCTGACCTCCAAACAACAGCCTTTGCCAGTGGAAGCACCCAAGCTTCACAAGTGTACCCTCCAGAAGTATTGTTGAACTTGATGCAACGTCAACCTCAGGTGCCATGGGATTCTCCTCTGCATCCACCTATGTGATCCCTAGGAAAGACAACTATGGATACCAACTTGTATCAAAAGCTAGGCGGAACATTCATGAGGCAGGCTCCAACAAGTAGGAGAGGGTGTATCTCTCTTCATTGTCTTCACTCTCCCTCATGCTTAACTCCCAATCACGGAGCTTTCCCAGTCTTTCTAATGATATTGGATTTAGCTCTTTATTCAACTTCTAAGTTTTGTAATTTGAGTGGCCTTGGAGAGTTAACTGTACTCTTACCTAATCCAAGGCCCTAATGAACCTAAACTTGTTGGTGTTTATTAATGACAAAAATAAAAGTTCTGGTTCATTTTATTAATTGCTTTATTTTCTATAGTTGTTCTTTAAGTCAAGGGGAATTACGAGAGTGAAATTGATAATGTTTTTATGACTCAAAAGAAACTAATAGAAAAATAACTATATGAATGTAGTCATTTTCTTCGATGAAGAGTGATTTCTACTTGTGTTCTACGAAAACCTATATATAAGCACAATATTTTTCTTTTCTTTTCTAAAACAATCCACACACACCCAAAAACTAAAAAGGACTAAGAATGCCTTAAGATGCAAACTACCCTAATGCAAGTTACAATGATGATGCAAGATCCTAAACAACGCTCATAAGCAAATGAAACTCTTTATAGAGACAATAAGCCAACTTAAAAATGAAGAGGGAAAACATTTGAACATGAATATCTCTTCAAAGCAAGTAGGAAAAATTGCAAAAGATCACAATTCACTTCTCAACAATAAAACAAAAGAAACTGTAAGCCAAAAACTTGGAAAAAGAAAAACAAAAGAAATATTTTTGAGATTTTTATTTTAAGCAAACAAAAGCAACTTTTTGAGGTCACAAAAGTACCACTAAAACTCGAAAGATCAATAAATAAACACAAGGAGTCTTTCAATCTTGCAAGTTATAAACTCAAAAATGAATGAAACTTCAACAAGAAAGACTACAAACTTGCACAAACTGATCCAAATAGCAACAAAAGATTTCAACAAACTTATAAAAATGTCAAGAAATAAATACTTTCAAACTTGTCAAAATGACCCTCAAGAAAGCAAGAAAAAGAAACAATGCCACCAAACAAGGGAAAGCAAAGCAAGGGAACTTGAAATTCGAGCTGAAAATGAAATTGAAAACAATTTCCTATTTTGGAAGGCCAGAACAACCAAGAACTTCAAAACGAAGCCTTGAACCCAAGATACAAACTACAAACTTTCTTAAAAAGCAATTCGAGGCCAAATATTTTCTATGAGAAGGAGATTTTGAAATAGAAAGCTTGCAGGAAAACTAAGTTCTCCAGACATCAAATGACCATACAAAAGCATAAATCACTAGGCAGTAGACCTAACTGAACAGAAATATTTGAAAAAATAATCCAAAAAATTGCATATGCGATTGTGTAAAGATACAAGAGCGTGCACACGCATTTCTAATACAGGAAACTCACGTATACGTGAGTCTACTTTAAAGAAACCTACGTGTATACGCTACTGTAATCAAAGAAAATAGTGTATACAAAGCTTAATTAGGAAAAAACAAAAATCAAGGTCTGATTAAGAAGATCAGACTTGATGCCTGGGATACTAATGGACCAAAAAATACTGTAAAAGCAAGAAATCAAGAAATTGAAACCTGATTGAGAACAAACAACCCAAACCAAGAATAACAAGATTGTTATCCCCAGCGGAGTCACCAATTCTATTGCGGGTGAGACCACCCTAGGGCTTTGGGTTGAGAACCCCAACAGAGCAGAGGGCAAACCACAACAAGAAATGCTCAGGCAATCAACCTAAATGCTTATTCTACCGAACTATTCAAGAGTCTCCTTACTCAGATGTCCTACGTTTGGGTAGATCTTGCAGGGTGCAAACCCTCAGCGTCTCCTGATGTTCTTGAAACCTAAAAATTATTCAAATGGAACATATACAGCAGTAGAAACATAAAGCATGTTCATGATATTAACCTTAAATCACATAAATGAATGACAAATTATATATCAATACAAGATTCATAAACGAACTACAACATAACTTGATGCATAAACACATTTATTATCGGAAACAGAACAACATTCCTTTTATTGAAGTTAGCTACAAGTAAAGTGGAGAAATATGTTAGATCCGGCTCCAAGCAAAAATGTCCTCCACATCTATCCTCTCCCGACCTTCAGCAATCTTCCTCCATCACCAATACAAGGATATCTCAAGCAAGATGAAGGATATCTACAACAAGGAAACAAGGGTTTCCTAAAGCTTTGGGGAGTGCAGGAGGCATAAGGATTCATCAGACTCTGTTAGGGATAA
The DNA here is from genome assembly GCA_000404065.3 of Pinus taeda. Lineage (NCBI taxonomy): Eukaryota > Viridiplantae > Streptophyta > Pinopsida > Pinales > Pinaceae > Pinus > Pinus taeda. The sequence continues at coordinate 10,325 of APFE030695258.1, read as the reverse complement.
CCTCACTATAGTATCAATATATCATATCTTCTCCCTTAAGGCCTTCCCATGGAGGTTTATTTATACTTCTCCAAATTGGTTTTTTCAGTTAGGAAATAGTTGGGCCACAGGCAATAGGAAGTGAGTAATAGGTAAAACTCGTGAACTCGCCCGAAATTAAGGAAATTTAATTTTTTTTAACTATTTTAACATATGTACATGGGTTGATTATATGCTGACCCGTGTGTACATGCTTTTATCATAGGGCAAAGTAGCGTATAGGGAATAAAACACTATTTTTAAATTTTGGACCAAGTCTGGAAGGAGGGGTTTCCCTAGGCCATAATCAAAGCATCATATCTACCAAGAGTGGTAAATGGTGCTATAACAATGTATGTGGATATTCCAATAGACAATTCATCACGATGGAGCCAATAAAACTATATTAAAAATGTTGGAAATAATACCGAGAGGGGTGGTGAATCAGTATTTACAATTCAATAATTTTTCATTTCACAATCAGATTTATATATGCTACTTCAGTGAAGTGAACCTGCATGTGCATGCAACTGTGTTTAAGGAAACCAATGTATATCCAGTGAGCTTATGATTTAGTTAATTCATCATGTGTTGATCTTTAATCAGTGTATTAGTACTTTATTATGCAATAACTATGTGTAGTAATTACATAGGAAACCATCACACATAAGCAACACACATGAACACCAAGATTAAGGTGGAAACCCACTGCGGGAGAAAAAACCACCTGTTGTCGTCATCTCTGTCTTCCTTTTAATATAAAGAAAATTTATTTACAATATTGTACTGGTGCAGACTCATACCAATACATAGGCACCCACCTGCAAAAGGCTACAACCTTCTCTCGTTCTCCAGCTTCTACTAGCAATGATCTACAACCCCCTAGCTCTTGTACTAGCTGATATGTTTACTAGTATGTAAGCATCGGCCTACAGAAGGTTACGACCTTCTCTATTCCTCCAAGGACCGTGTTTCATAAATTTTCAGACTAGATGCTACTGGTACAAAACAATACAATATGAAGGCCTCGTTTAATCAATTTTCACACTAGACACATCAGAAATTTTGAAGCTCAAACTCTATAATAATATCTGCATCAACCAACAATTAGTCAATCTGAATAGTGAGATCACTGTCACCAGAAAATTGTACTGAACCCAGAAACCTGCATCATCATTCTAAACCAGCTGCAACCTCAAAAATCATACATCATAATGTATACGCTACTTTAATGAACCCAACCTGCGTGTATACTCTACTTCCTGTAACAAAACTTGCGTATACCTTCAAGATACTGAATCATAAAAACTTTTGAATCAAATTTTTACCAACTAGTAATATTCTGAACATGTACTGTCAATTTACAGAGATCCAGACAATCAACAACAAAGATAACCCTTCTCACTTAATCAATCAATCAATCAGACACAAACTCCTTATGCATTTAGTTTTACTTTCAGAACTAAGAAGACTTCATTGACAGAAAATAGTAAAATAGTAGCACTGATCAGATCAATCAGTCATTTTTGAAAAATAGGCTTTTCTTTTGCATACACTACTTGGAAGAGTCGAACCTGTGTGTATAGGCATCTTTACCGAGGTGATACAGTATATAGATCTGCAAATATTAACTTACAACTTCGTTGCTATTCCAGACTTCAGACATACCCAGATCATGAAATTTAAAGAATAAAACATGCGTAAGCAATCAGATCTAGCCCAACCAATATCACATCATATAGTGATAAGTCATTTCAGGTCTCATGATCCTAATCCAACATTGTATCCAAGGTGCACAAAATATTTCATATCATATCATAATCATAGCCCCTGCAACATAAAATATACTTTAGATAGAAGTATTCCTAAGAAATCTTTTCACTTGCACACTTGATCCTTTGATCTTCTCCTCCTTATATACTTTTTGGCCTTCCTCAATACCTCGTACCAAAACAACACTTAGAGCATGTGATATTCTTAGACAAGATCAAATAATCATTACTCCACTCAATATTGTGGGCTAATACCATGGTATTGACCCTTGGTATTCTTTAATCCTAAATTTCCTTGATTTTCCAACCCATACGTGCTTTTCCTCTTGTGAAAGTGTGTGCATACGTATACGCCCTTTTTGTTATGTGAACTAGCGTGTATACAATGCTTGGATAAGGTGAACCTACGTATACAGCTTAAAATGACTTAAAACATCCTTTTTCTTCAACTTCTTGATTTGGATCTGTTGTCCTTTGTTCCAACTTCATGTTCTTCTATACCATTGCCATGTCACCTCTGAATTGACCCATTGCAATGTGAGTTTCCCTTTATCAAATCTGAACTATCCTAAGTGAGTTATCATCAAGGACAACACCTGTATCATAATGCCAACAATCTCCCCCTTTGGACTTTATGGAAACCATATTGCTGTTGATTACTGCAAGTTATAGAAACTGTTAGAGATATCAAGCAACACCAAAATACTCTCCCCCTTTGACATCAAGGGCAAAGGACGGACCAAGATCTCCCCCTTTGAGATACACTATGTTGACCATGCTCCCCCTAAGTACATGCAAATTCAACAGAGATATGTTTCAAAAAAATAAAATGACTCTATAATTCAACTAAGTGAGTATGACCTCCCTAAGACCAATGATGCATACATACATCAATCACCCAACCAAGTGCGGATACACCAAATTTGACTCATCCACCCAACCAAGTGGGGATATACCTATTGTTTATACATGGCTGAAATATAACAATTATTACATCATCCTTCCCATGCATAATGGGGATACAAATTACATCATATGTACAATAGGACTCATTCAAAAATAGACTATGACAAAAGGTGACATATTACACCCTCGATCTATGCAATAATGAATATCTAAAACCATAGCTGAAATCAGCAACCATACTGCCAACAATGCAGAATTTTTGTGAAGGCTAATGCTCCCCTTGAACTTATGCGACCTGTGCATTGTCAACAAACCATTCATCAAGGCATCTTCATCAATCAAATAAAAATCAATGAAAAAAGCATATCAGAAGACAGTAATCATCAATATTAGACTGAGTACCCATGTCAGAGTCTGACCCACTGTTTTTATATCAGAAAAAACATATATGCTCCTTCATCCACATAAACTCAAGTATATACGTGACTATCCTTCATGAGACCCGCATATAGGAACCTTAAATTGTATTTAACAACAGGATGATGCAGAAACTACTCCTAGATTTAGTCTAAGATATTCAAATGTTTCTCTGGGAAGCGATTTGGTAAATATATCAGCACACTGTTCTTTGGAGGGAACATACTCCAATTTAACCTTTTGTTCAAGCACTTATTCTCATAGAAAATGGTACTTAATGGGTATGTGCTTGGTCTTGGAGTGCATGACAGGATTTTTCAAAATAATGATGGCACTTGCATTATCACATAAAATGGAGATGGGTGGAGATCATGTGAGTTGAATATCTTCCAATGGTTGCATCATCCAAAGTAGTTTAGTTATGTGTAGCAAGATGCAACAACCACATATTCCATTTTAGTTGTAGATAAGGCAATCAAAATTTTTTTCTTGCTGAACCACTATACTAATCGTGATCCCATATAGAATGCACCTCCACTGGTGCTTTTTTGATCATCAACATTTCCTACCCAATCTGCATCTATATATGCATGAAGAGTAAGATCTTTATCTTTAGGATACCATAGACCAAAGTCTTGAGTTCCTTGAAGATATTTGAATATTCATCTTACAGTCTAAATATGTGATTCCTTTGGATTTCCTTGGAATCTTCCAACAGCTCCTACTGCATGTATGATATCAGTTTGGTACTTGTTAGATAGAGAAAACTTCCAATCATAGATTTGTATGTTGGTTGATTCACTATAGGTGATTCATCGTTAGAACTGAGACTAGATTCTATTAGCATTGGAGTACATACTCTTTATGCATTTCATTTTTAGGTGTCTCGCTCCATTCACTCAGCTGCATTCCGCTAGGGGCATGCCATAATCTAACGGAAAAGGCCTTGTTAGTCAGTTCCCCTCATGTCTGGCACCTGCTTGCTCAGGTCTTTTGTCAAGGTTCACTAAAGTCCATGACAGTCAATGTTCGATCTTTTAATGGACGAGAGTCATTTTCAGTCATTAGGTCTAGGGATTAGTCAATTTGGTCTTCAAACATGACCAATAAAGCCATGCAAGCCAGAGGGAGGCCCTTACAAAGTTATGATTCAAAGAGTTTCATCGTCATGTGGACAAACTTCGACTGTTCTTCAAAACTCTGTTTTGAAGAAAAGTCAAACAGTGTGTCATTTGTGATAATTTTCAAAAAATTCTCCAGTTGATCTCTTCAGGCATAGTCATGGTTTCTGTGACCAAATGCCCTATCATACAACCCCTGCAAAAAGTGCCGAAAATTTCATCATTCTAGCTAAACATTAAAGGGAAAAGTGAAATTCAGTGTTGCATTAACTCAGTGAAAAGAGCCAAAATGAAACATTAGCAAAGTGGGTTTTTGAAGAAGCAAAAATTTAACCCATGACTCCAAAAGTCTTTATAAAGGATTTCTACAAGAAACATAATCATTTTGCATACCAAGGTGGAGAGAAAGCATTTCAAGGTGATTAAGACAAGCTAGCACGTGTTTGAGTGAAGTTTGGAGTCATTTTCAGGAGCGCGGTGCACACACAGAGCAGCGCGGCGCACATAGAGAGCGCATCGCACAGAGTGTGACCCCACAGTGGAAAAAATACAAGGGCACGATGCATATAGAGAGCGGCGCACTGGGTTTGCCGCGCAGCGCACATCCACAGAGGCCCGAAATTGTGCCAAATTTCCTCAAGTCACCTTTGAAACCCCTCAAATCGACAGGTAGGCTCTAAATCTTGATGGATCATGTATTTTTGTGAAGGTTATGGTGGTTCATGGCTATTTATAGTTGCAACAAAAACTCATAAAACCAACCACTAGAAAACATCAAAGCCATTGTTGCTAGGGTTGCAAACCTATGGTATTGATGCCAAGGCTCTTCCCCCTCTCATTTTTCCCCTTCTCTCCATTTTTTCCCTTCCCCCCTATCCCATTTTTTCTCTATTTTCCCTACCCTAAAACACTACTAAACGCCTATTCCCTATCCCCTCCACTCATTTGTCAACTATAAAAACCCAAAACCCTACCTTATCAAAACCCCAAAACTCTACCCTATCAAATCCCCAAACCCTCCTACATATCCCTAAAAAAAACTTCTCCCCATAACCCCTATTCCCATCATATTATTCCCCTCCTAACACTCCCTTTTTTCATTGCTCCCCTTGGTGGCAAATATCACAACAACACCTAGTTTCATACCATCATCAAAGGGCAGTCCAAGTATAGTCTACATACAGCAATCATGGCATCTAGGCATTCATCGGAGTATGAGATGGAAACTCAAAGTGATTCATCCTCGGAAGAACAGGCTCCCTAAAGACATCACAGAAGTGGCAAACATGTTAGGGATGAGGCAACTACCCTCACAGAATTGCAGGTCTTCCCTCTTGCTATGTCATGTTTCCAACATCTATCATGTTTTGAGTTTTGTCAAAGGGTGGCTAATGTTAGAGTTCATCATGAGTTGGCCCGTCTTTTTGTGCTTCACCTACATGGAGGTCACTCTATATTGGTCGGGGTCACTTTCACACTGACACCCGAAACAGTCTCATTAGCAACTGGCATACCGAATGTTGGTGAACAGTGGCACAAGAAACAGAAGGTGGATCGGCACCATTATGAGCCTTACATTAAGGCCAGTTTCTTGAGGCAGCTCCAAAGAGTTTTTCCATTCAGATATTTGAAAGATGAATATGCTCCACTCATGAAATTGATCATGAAATATTTCAGCTGTGAGGGGAGGTTCTCTCGTCTATATGCCTATCACATCAAGTTGCTCATGCACTTTACCAGGGTATGGATGATGAACATCCCATATTTCATTTGCAGGAACATAGAGAGGATTGCAGGGCATTACTTGGGATGACTTCATCTCCCATGACCTCTTCAGAACTTCACAGGTATTATCAAAGGTTGAGCATGAGATAGGTGGTCCTTCTCATCAGTATGAGCGCCATGAGACCACTACTATGCCAGTATTCATCACATATCAGAGAGCCAGTAGGCATTTGTTTGCAACAGCAAAGCGAGTGTTATCTCCACCCAGGGTGGAAGGGGCCTCACTTCCGACATCGGAAACGCAGGTACAGGGCAAGGGCAAGAGGCCCATGCATGACGAGGGGCCATCAGGTAAACAAGAGGCCGACTTCATCCTCATTCATGATGATGATGCAGATGAGGAGAGTGCCAAACTTAGGAGGACCATCCAAGAGCACAAAAAGGAGATCCAAGACTTGTCACTCAATTTGGAGAGGGCCAATTGGATTATTAGGTATTTGGAGCAGAGGAACAAATAGCTTGAGGACCAACATGAGATCATGGAGCTGCAAAGCATCCGTGAGAATCGCTAAGCTGCCCAACATAGGAGGATTGAGCTCACTCCCTTAGAGAAAGAAATTAATAATGACCGAGAGTCTTGGCTCGAGCGTATCAACATCAACCTTGAGAAACTATTAGAGAAGGCTAACAAGGACAAAACCATATTGAGGCGAATGGTTTATCACTGCAGGGCACGGAACATGAGTTCAAAGGCTCGGATAAGGAGTTTGAAGGCAAAATTGAGCAAAGCGACAAAGAGGCAAAAGAGGCAAAAAGAGCAAGATTGGCTTCGAATCTTGGCTGAGGCCTCTATGGCGCAATATAGCACCTCATAGATGATCTCCAGCCCAAATTTCAAGAAATTTGGGGCAATTTTGGTCACATGGCAAATTTTTGGTCACAACATAGGTTTTTTCTCCCTATGTGTTGCGCCACTGGTGCGGAGCTTGGGATTGGGAGCTCCAAATCACAAATGGCTTGCATTTTTGGATTTAGCATGAAAAAACATGCATGCTTGTGCATGGAAAAGAAATTTGGGCATGATTTGAGTCCCCAGGAGGTCAGAAACACTCAAAAAATGAACCCTCTGCCCCTATTTTGACACATAGGAAGTAGTCTAGGGAGAATGAAGTTTTGGAGGGGAAAATTAGCACCAAATTTAGAAATTCCACTTGGGTTGGATAGTAAACAGGCCAGGCTTTCCAACAAGCACACTTGGGCACAATTTGGACTTCTGTAGGTACCTCAAAACAACCTCCAAAGTGGCGTAGTGCATATAGATTTGGGCGCGGCGCATATAGAGAAAAAGGCCAAAATCACTTCCGCTTCGTGACATTTCGATTCGTGACTTTCTCCAAGTGGGCCTTCTCATCTACACTACACTTTTTTTGGCACCTAAGGCAAAATTTAAAGTATTTCCACTAAAATTTGGCTTCTATCCAAGTGGCAAAGGAAGGCGAGTAGTCACCTAAGCCATTTGTCATTTTTGTAACGCTGCACCTGTAACTAATTGTTGGCTTTCCACTTCCACTTTGTAACGATTCGAAAAACTCCCCAACTCTTGGTCGTTATATTTCCTCATGGCATATTCTATTTATTGTATGCAAACCATTTGCAAAGGGTTGTTTGATTGTAATTTCTGGGAGACTGTGGGAGAGAAACTCAGTTCTTCATTGTATATTTTGACAGAGGATTAATGAAAGGCAGTGGCTCTATTTCATGAGATTCTTGTGGTGTGAGTGTAGCAAATGTGTTTCTCTTTATGTTTCATATGTTTTCGTTATGTTTCACAGTTCATTCATATTCATTTTCAGTGAAATTTTCTGAGTAAGGTAAGGTAGAATTCATGTTTATTGCTCTGCCTGTGGGAAAGTTTCACGTTTTGTGTTCTTCTTCTGTTGAAAAGGATTCATGTTTCTCATGCCCTTTTCACCCTCCTAAACAATCTTTCCATTTCGCATTATTTAAAATTTAATTGCTAGACTTTCCGCCTGTCTTGCCTCACGAAGTAATCTGTGCCTTTGTGTTAAATTCTCTGCTCATTGCTACTCGTTGGTCCCATACATCCCAGAAACTCAGTCATTTATAAAAAATTTCTTCTTGTATCCATATTTATTTACTAGCCTAAAATCAATATTCACTGTAAGTCATCTCAGACCATATCGTTTGTTTATTCACTGAGTGTGACATGGAGAGAGCCCTCTCCTGTTCTGGTAGGGCTAGCTACCAGACTGAGCATGGTTTGTGGTTACCCTGAATTTTTCCTTCCTTCAGCCTAAGGCATATTTAGGTGCTAACATAGTGGCGACTCCACTAGGGACGAAATCACTCCCCTTACTTCTTGATAATTCTAAGCTTCCAGATGATAAGTTTAGGATTTGATAGGCTGAGTGAGTTGGTTGTGTCCTTTGATTTTTCTCAATAGCACATTGGCTTCTAGAAGATATACCAGAGCTAATCCTGATCCTGATCCTCCGCACATCTACGAAAATCCCAATTTGATTCCAAGACTTCGTCGACAAGAGAGCTCTATATCTCCTGTGTTCAAATCCCATTCATGCCCCGACATTTTCGAGTATCTTGAAGAACTAGATTTTGATGAGCAGTTTGAAATATCATTGTTCGAGACCAAATCCGAAAGGGCGGTTGACTCTACTGTCCACAATCCACAGTTTCTTGTAGAATTGGAGACAGAAAGGGCTAACCAGTCAATTGATAATTACATTGTAGCACAGCTTCAAACTCCAATTGCTAGCCCCCTACAAACTGCAAACACTCCTCCAACACCTCCAAGGCCGAATCCACCAAGAGTGATGGCTACCCGTTTTGCACCCCTTGTTCTACCTCAAGTTTTAGATGATATGCCCACAGATTATCAAAGAAAATCCCGTTTTTTGATGGCACTCCTAACAGCATTACTGCTCAGCAACATGTGGACAGAATGGCAGATTTCTATGAACTTCATGAGATTGATGCAGAGAATGTGGCAATGAGACTCTTTGTACAGACATTTGCAGGTGAAGTAAGGAAATGGTTCAGAGGTTTGCCGGCTGCACGTATCGCTACCTTGGCCGACCTACAAAGATAATTTTTAAACCGCTCAGAAGTGAAAAAGAATCCTCTTCAAATTCTGGCTGAATATGAGCAAATCAAAAGAAACGCTGGTGAGTTGGTCCAAGACTACTGCATTAGATTCAATTCAGTTTATAATGAAATTCCCGATCATCTAAGGCCACCTGTGGGGTTAGCCATGGTGAAATTTTCGGATGGTTTTGATGCTGACATGGCTTATTAATTAAGAGAGAGAGAGAGAGAACTAGCCACCATGGAAGACATGCAGAAGATAGCGATCAACGTTGAAGCAAATCTGCTGACCAAGAGGGCTAGAGCAAAAGCAAAGAAGAAGGTCACCGTAAAAGAAGAATCTTCCTCGGTAGATAAACTACTTCAGAAGGTAGAGCAGATGCTTGAAAGAGTGAAACTTGACAAAACTAAGCCACAAGTTAGAAATCCTAACTTCCATGGCCAGCAACAGCCACAATATAGAATAAGGTAGAGAGATCAGCGAGCCCAAGAGCAGACAGCACAGCAGCCAGTATAGCCACCTTTGCAGCAAAATTTTGTGCATGGACCGCAGTCAAATGAGGATGGGAATATAATAGGTGAAGAAAACCAGCTCTTTAACCTGATGATTTACCTATTTATATCACTGAGGATGAGGAGTATGCAGAAAGCTCGGTTGTACACAAAGATGCAGATTTCAATCTAGCAAATGACACTGTTTTGGAGGAAGAATCAGATGAGTACCAAAGAGGCTATATGAATGCTCTGTCTGCCCAGCAGCAGTGATATTCACTTAGAAATAGAGATGTGCTGGCCAAACCAATTCAAAAAAGGAAGGATGTTGAGGCATCAAAGAATGATTCATCAGTTACACAAATGAAAGGAAAGGAGGCAGTTGGTCCGGAGAGCAGCAAATCACCATCAGCAGAACAATCAAATCAGCCAATTGCATCAAAAGAAAAGGAAAGGAAAGAAATCCCGATCAAAGAGGTAGAAAAGACTCCCGCTTTTAATTTAGAGAATGAGATTTCTAAATTGAAAGTATCCATTCCCTTGATTGAAATAATGAGGAACAACAGTTATAGAGGGCAAGTATCTAAAATGTTGAATTTGGACCCAATGTCCGACATGGTGAATGTCGAAGATGTTAGAAAATTATATATTACGGAGCAATGGAACACATAAAATATTACAGAAATATAAACACAGAAAACGCACAAAACAAGAGAGACACAGATATACGTGGTTCACCCAGTTTGGGCTA
>APFE030695256.1:0-16044 GCA_000404065.3 Pinus taeda | reverse complement strand
GAAACAAGTTTTTCCATTGATTTGACAGTCCAAGAGAAATTTCCTTCAAAACCCTAGGAGAGGGAAATGAACCTTGCCTAGGCACAACTAAAGCATGGATAAGCTATAAAATGACCCTATGGAACTTGACATGATGATGAAAACCCTATGAATGATGATAGGCTCAGCTGAATAGTGACATAGGTTGGCATTTGGGAAAATTTGAAAAGAGTGAGAGAAAACCCTAGACCTAATGCCTAGTGACCAAATTTTGCTTGAAGAGTCACTGAAATGATAAAATTTGACCTTGACACTTCAAAATCACTTTGTAAGAGCACATTTGATCACTGGGGGAAGGCTGGAAGACTGACACTAACATATAGGAAGGAGGTGGAGGACGAGGTGAAGGAAGAGGTGAAGGTGGAGGTGTTGGAGGAGGAGGAGGAGGTGAAGCTTGAGGTGGAGGAGGAGGGGATGGATAGTGAGGAGGTGGAGGTGGAGTTGGAGGTGGTGGAGGAGAAGGGCGAGGGGAAGGTAGGCAAAGGCGGTGGAGGTAGAGGTGTAGGTGGAAAAAGAGGTGGAGGAGTTGAAGGTGGAGGTTGAGGTGGAAGTATAGGAGTTGGTTGTGGAGGTGTAGGAGGTGGAGGAGGAGGAGGTAGTGGTGGTGGAGGAGGGGGTAGAGGTAGAGGAGGAAGCAGAGTGGGAGGAAAAGGTGGTGGAGGAGGTTGAGGTGTAGGTGGAGGTGTTCGAGGAGGAGGTGGAGATGCAGATGCAGGAGGAGGATGTAGAGGTGGAGGAGGAGATTATGGAGGTGGAGGAGGTGGAGGCGGAGGAGGAGGAGGAGGAGGAGAAGTTGGATGAGGGAGTTGAGGTTATAGTGGTGGAGGTGGAGGTGCAGTAGGAGGTGGTGGAGATATAGGTGGAGGTGGAGGATGTGGATGTGGAGGAGGTGGAGGTGGTGGAGGACGATGTGGAGGCGGAGGAGGAGGAGGATGTGGAGGAGGATGTGGATGAGGAGGATATGGAGGAGGATGTGGATGAGGAGGATGTGAATTCTTATGTGAGTGGTTCATAAAGTCCTTCATGTCTACGATTATTAAATATTTTTCCATGGTAGGAGCCCAAATTGAGGTGTGAGCCATCATTTCGTGCCCATAAGCTTGAGGTGGTCTATTCTCAGGTAGGTAACATACACGATATCATTTCTATTTCTCTTCCTCATCAACTAATCCTGGGAATTATACAACAAGAATCCATTCCTATGGTGTTGTGCGGTCCATCTCAAAGAATTAGTGAGAGAACCTTTCAAATGGGTCAATGGGTATATGTTATGGTACACTAGCTGGAAATCCTCCTATGCAGACTCATAATTCTCTTGTTCCCACCAATGAGGTCAACTCTATTCATTCCACATCAACAAATAACCCTTAGTAATCATGAGGTAAGATGAAAGAGAAATAATCTAGACCTTTGAGTTGGGAACAAGAAGCATTGTAAACCGTAGAGAATGTTGGGGTTGGCTCAAAAGATAAGAAGAATAAAATCCATCTTCCTTGTAATATTTGTGGGGAAGACCATCTCAATCATTAGTGCTTCTCAATGGATAATATTCGTTGATAATTCATTCAACAGTCTGTTGCTTGTCAACCTGTTACCTTGAAAAGTCCATTTCCAACCTAGCATTTACTAAAGAATTTACTAAAGCTCTATAAACATTAAAACCTACACCCTAAACCATAAGCATTTTATAACATTTTAAACCCTAAACGCTAAACCCTAATAATTATATAATCCTTTAACAAGCATTTTGTAGCTTTTTTAAAGTGCTAATTAAAAGAATTTACTAAAGTGTTATAAACCCTAAACCCTAATCATTTTATAACGTTTGAAACACCAACCCCTAAACCCTAAACCGTAAACGCTAAACCCAAATCATTTTATAACATTTTAAAAATTGTTTTCTAGCTTTCATTTAAATGTTTATTAAAATCGTTTTGAAAAAGCGTTATCCTAAATCCTAAATCCTAAATCCTAAACCCCAAACCCTTACTCTAATCCCTAGGTATTTTATAACATCTTAAAAAAATTGTAACTCTTATTTAAGTGTTTATTGAAATCATTTAATGAAGTGTTATAAAAACTAAACTCTCAAGCCTAAAATGCAAACCATAAAGCCTAAACCCTATACCCTAAACCCTAAACCATAAGTATTTTATAACATTTTAAAAAGTGTTATGTAAGATTCATTTAAGTGTTTATCGAAAGTAATTACTAAAGTGTTATAAACCCTAAATCGTAAAAGCTAAACTCTAAACCCTAAACGCTAAGCATTTTATAGTATTTTAAAAAGTGTTTTTCAACTTTTATTAACTCTTTATTAAAGTGCTTAGGGTTGTAAGACTTTAGTAAATTCTCTTAATAAACACTTAAAAAAAGTTACAAAACGCTTTTTAAATTGTTATAAAATGCTTACTATTTAGGGTTTAGGATTTGTAACTCTTCAATAAATGCCATCAATAAATACTTAAAAAATGTTACAAAATACCTTTTAAAATGTTATGCAATGCTTAGGCTTTAGGGTTTAGTGTATAGGGTATATGGTTTAGGGTTTGGGGTTTAAGGTTTAGGGTTTGAACTTTTATAAAATGCTTAGGGTTAGGGCTAAGGGTTTAGAGTTTAGAGTGTTATAAACCCTAAACCCTAAACCCTAAGCATTTTACAACATTAGAAAGACTATTTTGTAACTTTTATTTAAGTGTTTATCAAAATAATTTACTAAAGTGTTATAAACCTTAGATCCAAAACCCTAAACTCTAAACCTTATACCCTAAAACCTAAACCCTAAAACCCAAACCGTAAACACTCAACCCTAAACACTAAACACTAAACCATAAGCATCCTATAACATTTAAAAAAAATGTTTTGAAAGTTTCCTTTTAAGTGTTTATTAAAAGCATTTAGTAAAGTGCTATAAACCATAAACTGCAAAACCTAAACCCTAAAACACAAACCCTAAACCCTAAATACTAAGAATTTTACAACATTTTAAAAATGGTTTTGTAACTTTTTATTCAAGTGTTTATTAAAATCATATACTAAAGTGTTATAAACCATAAACCCTAAACCCCAAGCACCAAACCCTACACCATAAACACTAAACGGTAAACTCTAAGCATTTTATAACATTTTTAAAAGCATTTTGTAACTTTTATTTAAGTTTTTATTAAGAGAATTTACTAATGTTATAAACCCACAACCCTCAACCGTAAACCTTCAATCCTCAACCCTCAACCCTAATCCCTAAACCCTAAACCCTAAGCATTTTATAACATTTTAGAAAGTGTTTTGTCACTCTCATTTAAGTGTTATATTAATACCATTTGCAAAAGTCTTATAAACACTAAACTGTAAAGGTTAAACACTAAACCACAAACCGCAAACCCTAAAACCTAATCCCTAAACCCTAAACCCTAACCCTCATCTGCAAACCCTAAGCCCTTAACCCTAAATCCTAAACCCTAAACCCCAAGATGTAAATTCTAAACCCTAAGCATTTTATAAAATTTTGAAAAGTGTTTTTATCTTTTATTTAAGTGTTTATTAAAATAATATACTAAAGTATTATAAGACCTAAACCTTTACGTGTGAACACTAAACCCAATCCCTAAATCCTAAACGCTAATAATTTCATAACATTTTACCTAATCTTTTCACCTTTTCACTTAGAAAATGACAATAACAAAAGAAGTAAGCAAGTTTTGAAACTAGCTGAAAAAGCATATCTGTTGGAAGAATTGACTCTAGTAAACGTGCATAAAATAGAAATAATTATGAAATATGAGTTGGCCAGAAAATGCGTATCTATTGGAAGGAGTGGTAGACGTCACTAAATCATATCCTTTAATTTGGAAAAGCCAAAAAAAACATAAATAATTATGAAATATGAGTCGGCCAGAAACGCGTATCTGTTGGAAGGATACGTCACTCAAGCATATCTGTTAATCTGGAAAGGCCAAAGAAAATTGATGAGGCATATTTGTAGTTTGAATAAAAATGAGGCGGGAACACCTATAAATTTCAGATCATCACCCTCCCTTCTCTTCAATTGATTTTTTGTTTGTGCTATGTTTTTGCCGTAATCACTTCAATTTGGGTGTTTGAATCATGTTTTTGACGATGGAAATGGATTCAACACCATCGAATACCTCTAGTGCACCTAAAATTATGATGTTTGACAACTTTTACTTGTATTTACAAAAATCACTACCAGAGTTTTTCAAAATATGATCAGAATTTCATAAAGTTTAGGGTAAAAAAGCATATATATTAAAATTGTTTTTTTTCTTTTGTGTATAGAAGAAATAAGTCATAAAACTAATTTTAATACGTTTTAATTTTATGAAAGATAATAATATTCCACTATTTAAGATTAAAATATATTTCTTCAACATTCAATATTAACATTCAATAATTTCAAATTTTTTAATTTATGTAGAAAAAATATTTTTTAAGTAAAAATAAATATTATGTATTTAATATACAATATTTATACATATTTTTAAATTTTAGCTTGAAATGGAAATACAATGCTTTCAAATCCCTATTTTAATAGATATAAAATCATTGTATGTGCAAATGGTATAAATGTTATTACTCAACTTTTTGGCAAGTAGATAGGAAATGGAAACAATATTATGATCTAATTTTCTCTTATTTTAAATTAAAAAGAAGTTTCTAACCTATAAAGTTTTCATAGGTTTTTATGTTATCTTAGCTATAAAGAGTGTAGTGCCAACAAAGTAGAGCATCTTTGCTATAGTTGAGGGACTCGTTTAGGCTTTTTGAAGTAAGGTCATTTTTTATTTTAAATTTTCTATGTATTACTTTTTAAATGTATTTAGATTTTTAAATTATTATTTTTATTAATAATATTTTAAAATTATTTTCATGTAATGAAACCTAGTAATAATAATTAAAAAATAAAAATTAACTGAAGCAAAAATCTTGCCATGTAATTAATTTTAATGAATAACAATAACTAAAAAATAATAAAAACGAATGTTTAATCATGTAACTGAGCCTAATTAATAATAATAATTAAATACTAAAAACAACTAAAGTAAAAAAAAACTCTCAAATAATGGGAATTATGAAAGAAGTTGCAAGTTATCTAAAAGAAAGGAACTCTTAAGGTAAGTTTCTTTTTGAAAAAATTAACAACCAAATCCATTAGTTAATAATAAAGTTGAGTTGGCTGAAAAATATCATCTGTTGGAAGAGATTAGTTTATAATAAAGCTCAGTTACCTAAAAAAACCCTTCTCTCTAACACATATATATATATATATATATATATATTATTTATACATATCTTTAAATTTTAACCTAGGCCTCATGTTAAATTGAAATGTAATGTTTTCAACCTTTTATTTGGAAATATATTATCGTTATGTGTCTAAGATATACTATTATAGTAAAGTTATATAATTAATATCATAATTTTTTGGCAACTGCATATAAGACAAATAATATTACCATATAATTTTCTCTTATTTTAAATTAAAACAACTTTTCTAACATATAAATAATAAAAAAAATATGTTATCTTATTATTTATTTTAAATTTTCCATGTTTTTTTTAAATGTGTTTTAATTTTTTAATTCTTACTTTTAATGAGAGTGTTTTAAAAATCTTAGTATGTAACGTAGCCAAATTATTAATAATAATTAAAAAAAAACTCCAACAAAATAACGGAAATTCAAATGTCAAAGAAATTGATGCTTAAAAAATACACGAAATCAAAAGATAAGTTTGTTTTTGAAATAATTAACAACCAAATCAATTACTTAATAATAACTGAAAAAGCCTATCCTTGGAAAGAGTGGGAGACATAGACCTCGGTAAAACAATAATAATTATGATGGATGAAAACATAAATAATTATAATGGATGAGTATTATGATGGATTAGTCGGCCAGCTAAGAACGCATATTTGTTGGAAGAAGTGGGAGTGTGTCTAAATTATATTTGTTGATATGGAAAAAGCCAAATGAAACAGAATATGTACACATAATGAGGCATATTTTCCCCTTTTATGTTAAAGGATATAGAATTACCTATAAATTTCAAATATTCTTCATCTTTGTTCAACCAAAGAGGTACAGATAATTAGAGATATTTTTTTCCCCTTTTATGTTAAAGGAGGTAGAAGTACCTATAAATTTCCAATATTCCCGCTTTTTGGTCCTCTTGGTCTCTTGACTGTTTTTTGGGTATGTTTTATGGGAAGCACTTTTTTGGTATATTTTATGGGAAGCACCTGTCTATTTTTTGTACTTTTATGGAGAGACTAATGATCCAAATCAGACACTCAGTGTGTAAAATATATTGTCCCCAACTTGTGGAGGAGGAAAATGGATTTGGACCTCTAGTCTATTTTTGATGATCATTAGTTGGATGCCATTTTGATGAATACTTTAATTAGTTTAACCTCGTGCAGGTTAATCTCTTTAAACCAGCCTCGTGTCCATGTTGATTTTGATAATTAGTTTATCTTGTTCCATTTACTTGGATTTTGAGAGTCTCCCTTAGGTTCCACTTCTAGAACAATGGATTTGGAAATATGGCCTTTCCAGAAGATGTTTGTGACATGCAATTGATTGAGATCAATGTTTTTTTTATTGTGTTACCTTACTTAGATATTTGTTCTGCACTTTTGTTGATTTCCACGAAATGAAATTATGAGTAAACTTGTGAACTTCAATTGAAAAAAAGTTACTTTGCTTGGTGAAAAACTATAATTGGAAACTGCATATATAATACATGAATATTACCATATTAATGTACATTAAAAAATAATTCTCTAAATATACCTTTTTAATAAAATTTTATGTCAATTTTTTTTTTTAATTCTTAAATTATTACTTATTACATACATCTCTTTAAAAATTTTACCATCTAACTAAGAATATAATTATCCAAGCAAATTAACTCCAAGATAATGGGAATTCAAATGGTATCTTGGAATTCAAATGGTAAATGATTTGATTGTTACCTAATATTTTCACCTTTTCACTTAGAAAACTGCAGTAACACAAGCGGTAAACAATTTTCGAACCTAGCTGAAAAAGCATATCCATTGCAAGAATTGACTCTGGGAGAAGTGCATAAAATAGAAATAATTATGAAATATGAGTTGGCCAGAAAACGCGTATATGTTGGAAGGAGTGGAAACGCGTATCTGTTGGAAGGAGTGGTAGACGTAACTAAAGCATATCCCTTATTTTGAAAAAGCCAAAGAAAAGAGAAATAACTATGAAATATGAGGTCGCTAGAAACGCGTATCTGTTGGAAGGAGTGGTACACGTCAATAAAGCATATCCGTCAATCTGGAAAAGCCAAAGAAAACTGATCAGCCATATTTTTAGTTTGAACAAAAACGAAGCGGAAACACCTATAAATTTCAGATAATCACATTCCCCCTCCTCTATTGATTCTTTGTTTGTGCTGTCTTTGTGGTAATCACCTCCATCAGGGCGTTTGGTGTTTATGTCTTTTTCTTTAGGCTTCCTTGTACGTAAAATTCAATGTTTTAAATTACATCGTCTCCGTGTAAAATTTGATTTCCCAATTTAATATTTCAAATTAGATTGTGCGTGTAAAATTTCATGTCTCCAGCTCTAGAAGATCATTTGTCGGGTAAAATTCCATGTCCTATATTTGTCCATTGAGAGAAGAGGTGGATAATAGATTTGGACCTCTAGCCCATTCATCATGTCTTGGATGCAATTTTGATGAATTCTCTTTCGTTCGATGAGAACAAGAAATTTGGACTCATGGTTTTTTCGAAAAAAGATACTCTGCTAAATGCAATTGAATCATACCAATGTTTTTTCTTTCATTGATGTATGCATTGGGCTTTTTCTTTCATTGATGTATGCATTCTGTTATTCACTTAGATATCCGCTTTGTCCCTTTTTATATCTTTGAGTTGACTAAGTTTATTTCGTATATGTTCGAATAAGTTTATTCCCAAACTTGAACTAAATTCATTAAGCCTTGTGCTTCTCTTTTGTTATGATTTGATGAATAAGAACTGCCAATGGGCGAGTTCATATGTTCCAATGCCCTCTTTTTGCTGCTACCCTCACCGTTGTTGGTCTATTCTCCAAATTGGTTCCACGTACTTTGTTTATTTCTTTCTGCTTTGTTTATTTAAATTTAATATAATTTTTTTTAATGTAATTTTCTTACATTAATGTACCTCGAGTTAGTTTCGCTTCTTTAAATCGGCCTCATATCGTTGTTGATTTTGATAATTAGTTTATCCTATTCAATTTAGGTCCATCTCTATGCCTGTTTTCAAATTTGTGTTGGTTGCAACAAGAATAGTTTGTACTTCGATTTTGAAGGTTTCTTTTAGGCTCAGCTTCCAGAACACTGTTTTTCATATCACTTAAATTTTAAGGTTTTATTTAAGCTCCGCTTCAAGAACTCTTTTTTTCATATCACTTGCTTTTAATATCATGGTAGTACAATTTACTGTAAAATTCATTCATTGAGTTATTGGTACCAATTTCAACCAGTTGACTAGGAGACAACACTTCTTTTTGGTGAAATACACGAGCTATTCAATTACTTAGAAACTGCAGTAGCCCAATTTTGGCACCTCATCTCATCTTTGGACATAAACTTCCATCTTCATCTATCTAGTCTAGTTTCCACTCAAATCCACACGAAATCGAATTCTTAGCTTCGTCAAACACTATAATTGTCCACTCATAGGTTACGCTATAAAATCATTTAAAATAATTTTAGCAAAGTCATTTTTCATGATTCTGGGTCAGGTTAAGGTCCTTGGTTCGTAACTTCTTCGCTATCGAAAACCAAAGTAAGATAGATATCTTGTTGAGGATTTGGTTGCGCCCAGATTTTTACTTTTGAAGTTTAAGGCTTTCAAAATGTATTCATTTTATACCGATCCATAATAATTACATTTCCACACCCAACGATCTCAAGCTAAGATGTGGACCCTCGTTGTATGGTCTCTACAATTCATACTAGTTGGGATTGAAACCCGGTTGTACGGTTAAATGACTAATCACGGCGATCGTATGCAAATAGGGTGATATCACTGGGGCATGAAATAACAAGATTTTGTTAGATATGATATCACTTGCAGTATCCGATCGATTGGTGAGATGTATCCACCAATACCATGGAAAGGCTCTTCAATGCTCTTACCACAAGTGTCTGAACGCGAAATATAAAAATCTAAGATTATGTTTTGGAGGATGTCTGGGTTTAAGAGCGTTTTACCAGTTACCAAAAGCACATATTATTAAAGTTTTGAATTCAATTAAGTATTAATTTTATCCACCACTTTTATAAAGTTTTTTTATATTTTAGCTAAAATGTACACTAGATTTTATCAACCGGTAGTTTATTTAAATATATTTTAGGTTGAATGTGAAGAAAATAATATATTAAATTATATTACAATTTAGAATAATATAATTTAGTTAAAACAATTTATGCTAAGATGATATTAAATATGACGAACCTCATTTAGTTGACAACATTAATGGGTTAAGGTCACTTTCTTTGAAGTTAGATTTATTTATGATATACCTTTTTTATTGGTGAGGTGAGGTCAATTCAATCAAAATTTATTATGAATATATATTAACATGTTTTATCAAATTTCAATTTTTTTTTTTGTATGTTACTAAAGATTTTCTCACTATATTTATATAAACTATAATTATAGATATTTTATGATGGGCTTTTTTTTTTTTTTTTTATTTAGCATTAAGGTGTTGTATATTATAATATATATATATATTAATTAAGCCCCAAGGGTTAGCTCAGTTGGTCAAAATCAGTACCTCGTCACAAGGAGGTCACAGGGTGCAATCTCCCCGAAGCCCTCGGGGTAATGCCTTGCTAGTGGGCCATGAGGCTAGATTCCCTTCGGGGTCGATTAGCCTAGATTTTTCCATGGACATAGTGCCACCCATTCACCAGAGAGACAAAGAGAGACAAAGAGAGGGAAAGAGGGAAGGGGGGGGGAAGAAAAGGCAAGGAAAGAGGGAAGGGAGAAGGAAGAAAAAGGAAGGAAAGAGGTAGATAGATAGAGGAAGGTGGAGGGAAAGAGGGCAAGGTGTAGTGAGGGAGAGGGGGAGAGAGTAGTGGGGGATGAAGTAGAGAGAGAGAGAGAGCAGGCAGATCAGGAGGAGTAGGAGGAAAGGGAGGGGAGAGGAGTTGGTGTGTGAGAAAGAGATAGAGAGAGGTACAAATAGAGAGTGGAAGTGGGTAGATTGGCAAGAGGAGGGAGAGACTAAGACAGAGAAAGAGAGAGAGAGACAGGTAGAGATGGGGGGTAGAGAGACAAAGAGAGGGAGGGTGAGAGATAGATGGAGGGAGAGAGAAAATGTGAGAGGGAGTAATGAAGTGGG
Source organism: Pinus taeda (assembly GCA_000404065.3). Taxonomy (NCBI): domain Eukaryota; kingdom Viridiplantae; phylum Streptophyta; class Pinopsida; order Pinales; family Pinaceae; genus Pinus; species Pinus taeda. Next base: position 5,608 of record APFE030695256.1, on the reverse strand, counting down.
GCAAGAGAGTTAAAGAGAGAGAGATAGGGAGAGAGGAAGGAGAGGTAGAGAGAGAAACATGGAGGAATGGGGGGATGAGAGAGGGGGGGGTTAAGGGAAGAGAGATTAATAGAGTTGGGGTAGGGAGGGAAAGAGGGACAAGAGAGGAGGGTCAATCAAGAAAGGGGAGGATAAGGGTGAGATGGGAATGTGGGGAGTGAGAGAGAGAGATATAGAAAGAGGTGGGGGCAAAGGGAGATGAAGGGAGGGGGTGGAGAAAGTGGCGGGGGGGAGAGGACGGAGAAAGGGAGAGAGAGAAAGGGGGAGAGGGAGAGAGAATTGAGAGAAATAAGGATAGAGGGGAAGAAAAACATAATGTGGGAGAAAGAGAGATATGAATACATCGAATTTGAGACAGTGAGAGAAATTGAGGAGGGAGAATATAGAGAGAGGGCAGGAGGGAGAGGTGGAGAGAGAGGTAGGAAAAGTGAGAGAGAGAAAGGGAGAGAGGGAGGTGGAATGGGTGTATAGGTAGAGTGGAGAGGGATGGAAAGAGAGAGAGAGAGAGTGGGGGAGAGAGAGCGAAGGGGGAAGGGCGAGAAAGGGGAGAGAAGCGAAGGGGGAAGGGAGAGAAAGGGGTGCGAAGACTGAGGGAAGAGGATGGAGGAGAGGGATAGGGGGAATGAGAGAGAGAGGGGGCAAGGTAGGGGGAATGGGGAGAGTGAGTGGGAGAGATAGAGAGAAGGGTGGGAGATGAGGAGAGAGAGAGAGAGGGTCAAAAGGGTAGAGGGGAGGGGGAGAGAGAGAAGGAGAGGGAGGGATGGGGACAGGTGGTAAGGGAGATGTGTAGATAGTTGGAGGATGGGAGGTAGCAAGGGAGATGTAGAGAGATAGTTAGAGGGAGGGGGGCGACAGAGGTGGAGTGGGGAAGAGATAGAGAGCTATAGAGGGAGGGAGTGATGGAGGGAGTTAGCGGGAGGGAGACTGCAAAAGGGAAGAGTTGGAGAGGGGAAGGTTGAAAACACTTCACTAAATTCTTTTAATAAACACTCGAAAAAAAGTTACAAAATGCTTTTTTAAATGTTATAAAATCCGTAGAGCTCAGGGCTTAGGGTTTAGGTTTTAAAATGTTATAAAATCCTTAGCGTTTCGCCGTTTAGGGTTTATGGTTTATAATATTTTAGTAAATACTTTTAATAAACACTAGGGTTTAGATTTTAGGGATGATTTAGTAAATACTTTTAAAAAATTTTTAGAAAAGGTTCTAAAACGCTTATTAAAATGTTATATAACTCTTAGGGTTTAGGGTTTATGTTTATGGTTTATAAAAATTTAGTAAATGATTTTATGATTAGGGTTTAGGGTTTAGGGTTTATAACACTTTAGTAAATGCTATTAATAATCACTTCAATAAAAGTTACATAACACTTTTTAAAATGTTATAGAATGCTTTAGTTTTAGGTTTAGGGTTTGTGATTTAGTGGTTAAGGCTTAAAGTTTAGGGTTAATAACACTTTAGAAAATTCTTCAAATAAGCACTTAAATAAAAATTACAAAACACTTTTATAAATGTTATAAAATTGTTTATGGTATATGGTTTAGGGTTTGGGATTTTACAACTTTAGTTAATGTTTTTAAAAGAAACTTAAAAAAAGTTACAAAATACTTAAAATGTTATAGAATACTTAAATTTTAGTGTTTATGCATTAAAATGGTAAAAAATACTTAGGGTTTAGGGTTTAGGGTTTGAGATAGTGAGAGAAATTGAGGAGGGAGAATATAGAGAGAGAGGGAGGGAGAGAGAGGAGGATAGAGAGGCGGGAAAAGTGAGAGAGAGAAAGGGTTGGAAATGCAAAGAGAGTGAGGTGGAATGGGTGGATCGGTAGAGTGGAGAGGGAGGGAAAGAGAGAGAGAGAGAGAGAGAGAGTGGGGGAGAGAGAGCGAAGGGCGAAGGGAGAGAAAGGGGTGCGAAGAGTGAGGGAAGAGGATGGAGGAGAGGGATAGGGGGAATGAGTGAGAGGTGGGGCAAGGTAGGGTGGAATGGGGAGAGTGAGTGGGAGAGATAGAGAGAGATTGTGCATGTAAAATTTAATGTCCCATATTTGTCTGTTGACAAAGAGGAGGATAATGTATTTGGACTTCTAGCCAGCTCTAGAAGATCATCTGTCGCGTAAAATTTCATGTCCCATATTTGTCCATTGAGAGAAGAGGTGGATAATGTATTTGGACCTCTAGCCCACTCATCATGTCTTGGATGAAATTTTGATGAATTCTCTTTCGTTTGATGAGAACAAGATATTAGGACACATCGTCTTTTCGAAAAAAGATCATCTGCTAAATGCAATTGAATGATACCAATGTTTTTTCTTTCATTGATGTATGCATTGAGCTTTTTCTTTCATTGATGTATGCATTTGGTTATTCACTTAGATATCCACTCTGTCCCTTTTTATATCTTTGAGTTGACTAAGTTCATTTTGTATATGTTCGAGTAAGTTTATTCCCAAACTTGAACTAAATTCATTAAGCCTTGTGTTCCTCTTTTGTTCTGATTTGATGAACAGGAACTGCCAATGGGCGAGTTGATATGTTCCAATGCCCTCTTGTTGCTTCTACCCTCACCGTTGTTGGTCTATTCTCCAAATTGGTTCCAGGTACTCTATTTATTTCTACTTTGTTTATTTAAATTTAATGTACCTCGCGTTAGTTTCGCCTCTTTAAATTGGCCTCATATCGTTGTTGATTTTCATAATTAGTTTATCTTATTCAATTTAGGTCCATCTTTGTGTCCGCTTTCAAATTTGTGTTGGTTGCAACAAGAATAGTTTGTACTTGGATTTTGAGGGTTTCCTTTAGGCTCGGCTTCCAGAACTCTTTTTTTCATATCACTTAGATTTTTTTCATTTCACTTAGATTTTAAGGTTTCCTTTAGGCTCTACTTCCATAACTCTTTTTTTCATATCACTTGCTTTTAATATCATGGTAGTACAATTTACTGTAAAATTCATTGAGTTATTGGTACCAATTTCAACCAGTTAACTAGGAGACAACGCTTCATTTTGGTGAAAGACACAAACTATTCAATTACTTGAGAGATTGTCCAATACTATCCTTCCTTTCCATTTTCGATTGATTTCAAAGAAACTGTAGTAGCCCAATTTTGGCACCTCATCTCATCTTTGGACATAAACTTCCATCTTAATCTAACTAGTCTAGTTTCCACTCAAACCCACATGAAATCGAATTCTTAGCTTTGTCACACACTATAATTGTCCACTCATAGCTTACGCTATAAAAGAATTTAAAATAATTTTAGCAAAGTCATTTTTCATGATTCTGGGTCAGGTTAAGGTCCTTGGTTCATGGCTTCTTCACTATCAAAAACCAAAGTAAGATATATATCTTGTTGAGGATTTGGGTGCGCCCATATTTTTACCTACCTTTGCCATCGGTTGCTTTTGAAGTTTAAGGCTTTCAAAAGGCAGTCATTTTATACCGATCCATAATAATTACATTTCCACCCCAACGATCTCAAGCTAAGATGTGGACCCTCGTTGTATGGTCTCTGTAATTCATAGTAGTTGGGATTGAAACTGGGTTGTATGGTTAAATGACTAATCACAACGATCGTATGCAAATAGGGCGATATCACTGGGGCATGAAATAAAAATATTTTGTTATATATGATATCGCTTGCATTATCCGATCGATTGGTGAGATGCATCCACCAATACCATGGAAAGGATCTTCAATGCTCTTACCACAAGTGTTAGAACGCGAAATATAAAAATATAAGCTTATGTTTTGGAGGATGTCTGGGTTTAAGAGCATTTTACCAGTTACCAAAAGCACATACTATTATAGTTTTGAATTCAATTAAGTATTACTTTTATCCACCACTTTTGTAAGGTTTTTATATATTTGAGCTAAAATGTACAATAGATTTTAGCAACCGGTAGTTTATTTAAATATAATTTATGTTGAATGTGAAGAAAATAATATATTAAATTATACTACAATTTAGAATAATATAATTTAGTTAAAACAATATATGCAAAGATGATTCTAAATATGACGAACCTCATTTAGTTGACAACATTAATGGGTTAAGGTCACTTTCTTTGAAGTTAGATTTAATTTATGATATATCTCTTTATATCGTGAGGTGAGGTCAATTCAAATCAAAATTTATTATGACATATATATAACATGTTTTATCAAATTTCAATTTTTTTTTAGTAATATTACTTAAAGAATATGTCACAACAAATATTATTATAAACTATAAATTATAGATAATTTTAAGATGGGCTTTTTTTATTTTTTTTATTTTAGCAATTAAGGTGTGTATACATATATATTTTAATTAAGCCCCAAGGGTTAGCTCAGTTTGTCAAAATCAGTACCTCCTCACAAGGAGGTCACAGGGTGCAATCTCCCCGAAGCCCTCAGGGTAAGGCCTTGCTAGTGGGCCATGAGGCTAGATTCCCTTTGGGATCAATTAGCCTAGATTTTTCCGTGGACATAGTGCCACCCATTGACCAGAGTTACAAAGAGAGAGAAAGCGAGGGAAAGAGGGAAGTGGGATGGAATAAAAGGGAAGGAAAGAGGGAAGGGAGAAGGAAGAAAAAGGAATGAAAGAGGTAGATAGATAGAGGAAGGTGGAGGGAAAGAGGGCAAGGTGTAGTGAGGGAGAGGGGGAGAGAGTGGTGGGGGACGAAGTAGAGAGAGAGAGGGGGCAGGCAGAGGAGGAGGAGGAGGAGGTAAGGGATAGGGGAGGAGGAGGAGGAAAGGGAGAGGAGAGGAGTCGGTGTGTGAGAGAGAGATAGAGAGAGGTACAAATAGAGAGTGGAAGTGGGTAGATTGGCAAGAGGAGGGAGAGAGACTGAGACAAAGAAAGAGAGAGAGAGACAGGTAGAGATGGGGGGTAGAGAGACAAAGAGACGGAGGGTGAGAGATAGATGGAGGGAGAGAGAAAATGGGAGAGGGAGTAATGAAGCGGGGCAAGAGAGTTAAAGAGAGAGATAGAGGGAGAGAGGAAGGAGAGGTAGAGAGAGAAACATGGAGGAATGGGGGGATGAGAGAGGGAGGGGTTAAGGGAAGAGAGATTAATAGAGTTGGGGTAGGGAGGGAAAGAGGGACAAGGGAGGAGGGTCAATCAAGAAAGTGGAGGATAAGGGTGAGATGGGAATGTGGGGAGTGAGAGAGAGAGATATAGAAAGAGGTGGGGGCAAAGGGAGATGAAGGGAGGGGGTGGAGAAAGTGGCGGGTGGGTGAGGAGGGAGAAAGGGAGAGAGAGCAAGGGGGAGAGGGAGAGAGCATGGAGAGAAATAAGGATAGAGGGGAAGAAAAACATTATGTGGGAGAAAGAGAGATATGAATAGATCGAAATTGAGACAGTGAGAGAAATTGAGGAAGGAGAATATAGAGAGAGAGGGAGGGAGGGAGAGGGGGAGAGAGAGGTAGGAAAAGTGAGTGAGAGAAATGGAGAGAGAGAGAAAGTGTTGGAAATGCAAAGAGAGGGAGGTGGAATTGGTGGATAGGTAGAGTTGAGAGGGAGGGAAAGAGAGAGAGAGAGTGGGGGAGAGAGAGCGAAGGGGGAAGGGAGAGAAAGGGGTGTGAAGAGTGA
>APFE030695247.1:23258-38495 GCA_000404065.3 Pinus taeda | reverse complement strand
CTCCTTGGAGCCTCTCTTTGCTAATGTGAAGCCAAACTTCATCACCAACTTGGAACTTGTGATCTACACGATGTTTGTCGTGCCTTGCTTTGTCCTTGTCTTTACTCTTTTCAAGTTGATCTTGCAATGTTTGATGTACCATTTGGAGTCATTCAATGAACTCCTTGGCTTTGTCCATGTCACCATCAATAACAACATCCTTCTTACTAAGATGATACAACACATTATGATACAAATGGTAAACAATGTTCTCTACTTGATTTCTTTGACTCAAGCTTCAATATACATCTTGAAATTATGTATTTTTCTAATCATAACTTTCATGCAAAAGAAAATGATCCTTGACGAAAATAAGTACATAAAAAAAGGCCTAGAAAGAATATCAACAAACTTGTTGCTTATATTTTTCTTATTCCTTTTGACCAAGTGGAATAGTAGAATAAAACTCATCCAATGAAAGTGCCTTTGTTGTTGCAACTTAATCATTGCACCATTGAAAATTTCTGAATGAAATGAAATGTGCCTACTATATTGCATGAGGACTGCACCCATGGCATAGTCCCTTGCAAGTACATGAGCTGAACCGATCTTTTGTTTCAAAGCATCAAATGCCTCTTGTTGTTTGCCTCCTCACTGAAAGAAATTTTGCACAACTACCAATGAATGCAAAGGATCTATAATATAAGAAAAATAATAAAAAAACTCATCCAACATTGGGTTGCTCCCAAAAAAACTCCTATCTAGATGACTATCTTGAACGTTGACCAATCCATAATGGCATCAATCTTGGAGAGGTCTAACTTCATCTCACCTTCTCCAATATTATGACTCAATTACATAAAATAAGTTTTAGCCAACTCATACTTTGACATCTGACATGTTCGTAATGAAATTTTCTGAAAATGAAAATGTCATTGAAGTAGACTATCATGTCTAGAAATGGATTCAATACCGCTTTCTTCATATGCATCAAAGTAGTAAGAGCATGGCAAAGACCAAAAAACATAACATGCCATTCAAACAAACCTTGCTTGGTTTTGAATGTTGCCTTCCATATGTCTTCTTCAACAGCTCTACTTTGATGATAGGCACTCCTTGAGTCCCATTTAATGAGATACTTTCCATTCTTCTTGGGCACCAAAACAATAGGTGCACCACATGGTGAAGGAGATGGTCGGATGGTCCTTTTCTTGAACAACCCTGGATTTGCTTTGTCATTTATGCACTTTCCCTTCTTGACATCTGGTGCATGTCAATGTTAAGAGGAAGACATTTTTGCTGCAATGGTATTTCATGTTGAACTCTCCCCTTGGGAGGAAATCCCTCCTTTTGTACAACAACCCTTGGATTTGCTTTGTTATTTATGCAGTTTCCCTTCTTGACATCTTGTGCATGTCAATGTTAAAAAGAAGACATTTTTGCTGCAACGGTATTTCATGTTGAATTCTCCTCCTGGGAGGAAATCCCTTTTCTTTCTGAAACACCTCATCATCATGGTTAACTACATCAACCAAATCAATTTTCAATTTTAAATTACAACCATCAAACACTTCATAATCAAGATCAATATTAGGTTCGATATTCTTACTTGAATTCACTAATCTTTTAATTTACCACACATTAACTAATGAAATATTTAGTTTCTTGCATGAGCTCTCACAATATACTCAATTTAGTCATCGCTAGTTGTCTTTACTTGATAGAGACAAATTACTAATATTCATGGGCTACAAATTTAAAGTATTTGTTTTATTATTAAATCTATTGATTGAGTGAATCTATATGATTTAAAATTTAATAAGGTTTTCGGTGGATTTAAATAAATACAATTTCATTATATAAGAAATTAATACTTGAACTTTTATGCGCGTAAAAAGGTTTTGGTAAATCTTTAAAAAATTTTAAATATTAAATATTAAATGAAATCTTTGACAAATATAAAATATTAAATTAAATCATATCCTAGTAACTATTCCATACTTTAGCATTAAACATTTTAAGGAAGGTTCATTAAATATCATTTAATGTATATTCACGGATCGCAGTTAGGTCATAAAACATTCTAACGAATTTTCATTAAATATCATTTAATGTATATTCACGTAGTTACCCTTGCGTTAATTGAAATTAATGCAACTTTCTCCAGCCGGTGGTAGTCACTTTCTCAGCCGATCAACTGCGATAGTTCGACCCTTAGCTGGGAACCTCCTGGACACTCTCGCCACCTGCATGTGTTCGGTAAGCAGAAGCACGGGTGGTGAAGTCTCGTTTGTGGATCTCTCTTTCTCAGATCTGATGGTGGTATTCGCTTGGAGGAGATTAGGGTAACGGAATACCTATCCCTGTTGCTTGTTCGCCATTCACTCTTTCCACGCTAACCTGCAACCTAGATCCACCATGGCAGGGGCTAAGCTTCACTTTTCAATGCATTCCACCCTTTCAGGTTTGGTTCAACTATCCTTGCCAGCGTCTGAATAATCTATTTTTTAAACTTATCTGTCATTCTTTGGCGAGGTTACTTTTCTGGGCGACTTATTGTCTGCGCCTTCTTTGCACAGATTACCGCTACAATTCCAGAAACAGTTTCTTAGTTCTCGCAGGGTTATCCTTATGCTGTGGTAAGTGACTATAATTTAAGTAGTGCCATATTTTCTTTGTTTTTCTTTGATAAATAACATTAACCATTTACAAAGATGAGTATGCTTGTAGCGTTGGATATGCTTTTCAAGCGTAGTTTACCGGGAGATTGCCTTAATCGCTTTGCGAAATACTCATATAAAGTCTTTGTTCTCCCAACCAGTGAGCTCTGAAAATCATCGTTTGTGCTCGAAGAAGTCCCAACCTAGCTCCACTGTGCCCTTCCTTACAAGAAATTTGGAAATTTGTGGCCGACTATGCGTTGCATACATTCATTCTGGTTACCTGTGATTTGGGTTTCCGGGTTCCTCAGTTATATCTGTATCTTTTGAATAGATTTCACAGTTTGTAACCACGACGTCCATCTGCAATTTTAAAAATTGCAACCCTAATATATTTTAGGGTTTTCTGTTCGCATCGTTTTCTTTGATATTTTTGGTTGATGGACCCTTGACCATAATATAGGGTCTGAATTTTATTTATATTATATATGGACGGTTAATGACTGTTTGTAAATTTTCATTGAGGGTTTCCAATTTAAAACTTATTACTATTTTTCTTTGAGGGTTTCCAATTTATAACTTATTACTATTTTTCTTTGAATTACTGTACGCAAGTCTTCTTTTAGTTGAGCAGAAAGCTTTGTAAATATAGTTCGATTCACTCATTATATGCGTAATGATTTTGTTATTTATAGTCCGTTGTTGTGAATGGTATGCATAATATTTCATTGGCTTTCACAAAATTAATTATAAATTTCTATGCATTTGCGTTAGGTTGGCTTTAATCTAAGTAGCTTTCGAGTGGACGAAACAATATTTTTGTTGCATGTTTCACTTTTTTGCATTCAGAACCCTTGTTCGGAAAAGGACAGGACTTCGCTTCCCTGGTCTCAACCTTTTCAATCCTCTAATATACATATATTCTATATTGATAGTCTAGATACTATTTAAATTCTACAATGGTTGAATTAAGTACACATATGGTAACTGGTATTAGATTTATTTGCAATTATTTTTTTGAAGTGTTTAAAAAATAAAAATTAAAAATTAAATAAAAAAATTACTGTATTTCTATAAATTAACACTAGTCACAACTCAGAAATATGGTTTCAATCCAATGAATATAAATTATCCTCGTTTATAATCTGAACAACACTTCAGAAATATGGTTTTAATCCAATGAATATAAATTATTCTCGTTTATAATCTCAACAAACACTACTTAATGACCCTACCATATTTCCTCTTTGATAGAATACATTAATAGTAAGTTGTTTTTTAGTTGTTTGTTTGTTTGTTTTTTTTTTTTTTTTTTTTTTTAAATTTAAGTTGTTGGTATTAATTAATTCTCTGGATTATTGGACGGTATCTGGTCTGTACCATCCCTTTTGGAGTGGCACAACTATCTGCAGGCAGATCCAATTCAATAGTTAGGGATTAGGGATGGTATGGCTGCAACATTTCTTAAAAGAAATGCATATATTATATATAAGGCTCTTTTTCGTCATCTTATATATGTTGAGTTTCTTAAAAATATTACAATAAACTTAACTTCTTGATAGGGTAGCCATGTTATGTTTGTGGGGTTGCTCATTGCTCATGTGACGCTAGCTAGCTCTTTACAATTGAACTTAGATTATTCTTGGACAATTTTTCGAATTTGGCCTCATGAGATTAACTGTAGTTAACTTAGAGTCTCTTTATCAAGTCTTGCTCTTCCTCATTATCTTACTTCCCAACCTTAAATAAGAAAAAGCAAGAATTGTTCTAAAAATTTCAAGTATTCAACTATTTATATATCTAAGTTTCTATAGTTAACCAACTGGTGTTATATTTTAATTAAAACTTTACATAAGAATTACATGGAAATTCATACTTTCAATACAAAATATGTTTAAGTTGTCTTACTTTTTCTTGTTTGAAGAGACCACAAATCTAGTATTCTTCTACAACTCTAGTATTGTAATGCCAAGGTTATGAAGAACACACCACCAACACAATTCTATTACAGCATCAAAGTCCAAGAAACACGAAGAAGAAGCCAAGCTTCCATTAAAAAAAATTATGAAATTTAGCAAGTATGCCACTGGTCTTAGAATCCACCATCATGGAAACCTTTTTAGAATCCACCCCTACCCCACTGGTTTTAGCATCCACTTCTAGAAACAATAATCACTAACCAATGATAGAAGTAGTTATCTTAGTCCATAAACGCTTACGAGTGGTACAATTTTTTTTTTCAAATTATCTATTCTACAAATAACTTTTCCTTTCATTAACCTTCTGTAACTTTCATGAAGAATAATTTTTACTAACTAACTTTTAGTAATTTTCATCAGGAATAACCTTCAATAACTTTCATGAAGGATAACCTTTAGTAAATTTCATGATCAATCTATGATTTTGTAATTAAATTTAATTTTATGCATTTCTACATATCTATGATTTTGTAATTACATTTAATTTTATGCATTTCTGCATATCTTTCATCAACCTGATTTTGTAATTAAATTAAAATTTATACCTTTTTCTCATTTTTTCTATCAATCTTAGCCATATTTTATTAGGAATAACATTTAGTAACTTTCATGAAGAATAACCTTAGTAAATTTCACTAAAAATAATCTTTACTAACTTTCATCATAATCTTGATTTTGAAATTACATTAAATTTATAATTATTATTCTATTATGAAATATAATTATTTTGTGAATTTATATTATTTTTTACATATAATTAACAATTTAAAATATCTAAAAATGAAATTTTTTTATTCATCAATCATATTTTTTATTTTTATTCTAAATTAATATTTAATTATATTAACTTGGTTTTAACATTGCGAGAAACCCTTCTTGCCAAGTGTTTCCTGTTTTGCTTTTCCCATATTCTTTATAAAATTAACTAACTTTCATCAATTAACTTTTACAATATTTTCACACTATGGACAACACTTTTAAACCCAATCTTGCCTCAGATTTCCTCCTTTGCTTTTCCCTTGTTATTTATAAACTTAACTAAATTAAAAAAATGGGTCCAATTACTATACGGTTTCAACATGTATACACACTTGTAAACTCAATCTTGTCACTGTTCCTCCTTTGCTTTCTTTTTATTTTACGTTTACCTTTATAATTAACAAAAAACAAAATCATTTATATAGGATAAAAATATTTAAATATAATATATATAATTTAAAATATTAATTTAAAAATAATTTATTTTATTTTTTAAGCATTATATAGATTAATAAATTCTTATTTTACATTAAAATATGAAATTAAAATAAAATCATTCAACATACAATCAGGTAAAAAAGAACCAACACAAAATGAAAGAACGGAAAAAGTTTTTGTTTTTCAATACCAGTTTTTAATAGTATAAATGTATTTTTAACATATAAATGATTTTTTAATTAAAAAATTAATTTTACAATTTTATTGTTAATATTTTTTCAAAAAAATAATTTAAATTATCTAGTTAAAATCTACCGTTCCAAAGATTTATATTAAATTTTAATTATAAAGTTAAAATTTACTATTCTAAAGATCTACATCGAATTTTAAATCGAGTAATTCTAGTAATATTGCGGGATATTGTTTTAAATGAATTTGAAGAATCCTTAATAGCAACATACGAGACCATGACATAAGATTAAAGGGATCGACTTATAACTAAGAGATATGCAATAACATTGTTTATTATTCAATCCGGAGAAGATGGGGATATTTTATATATGAGGCACAATGGAAAAGAGAGAAACATTTATAAGCCAGAGAAACATGTATAAGCATGGAGCTAAGCCATCTAAGAGCTTTGTAGTGGATGAAGCAATTATTATAATTGGAGAAGTTGTGAAAGAGCTCATTGAAGCAGAAGAATATATACAAGACATTGGACACTATAGTTGTCCTCAACAATATAGTAAATCTTATTGAAAAAATTATAGAAGAAATAAGTGATTAGGTATGAAATTCACAACATGAACATGGTGAAGAAAATGAAGATAAGCATACTAATGATGGAATTGAAACCATTGAAACCACCTTTGCAACTAAAACTAGTGAGAAGAACCTAGTGGTAAAGGTTGAATTTGATTATGAAGCTAGGTTAGAAAAAAACCAAAAACATAATCACAACTATCACATTTGTTTTTTAACCTTGTAAAGATTAACAAATGTGTTCAATTATCACAAGCTAAAGTATAAGTAGATGCAAAAGAAGAACCCAATGAAGAGCTAAAGTATAAGTAGATGCAAAAGAAGAACCAAATGAAGAGCTAAAGTATAAATAGATGCAAAAAAAGAACCAAATAAAGATGACAATAAAAACTAAAAATATTAATAAAAAAACCTTAGTAGAGCTAATGAACAGAAAAAGGTATGCATAATACAAATTTGGAGAGAAAGAAAAAAACGTTTATACATTATAGAATCGAATACATCCTACACCAACATGAAAAAATGTAATGACCCCATGAATTAACCTACGTGTAATATTTTTTTTTAAATAAACATATTCTATCCACCTATGCATGCATTCCGGAGGCAACCATTTCAACGTTAATACTATTTACGCGCAGGCTCCATAATAGAATTGGCTATGGATAAAATATTTTGTCATTTATGTGTGCAATTCGAAATATCCCACAGAGGACAGAGAGTTAACTATCGGATTTAATACTCATAACGCTGCTCCTTACACTTCACCTGGGCATTAACTTCTGCCGGCTTGATCATGTGATGAGGGGGTGGTCATTGAAACCTCTACTTCCGTGCCCTCGGGCTCCTCCCCAAATCGACGGTTTGGAGCCATGGTAGGCCATCCGAGGGTGAGGCTTGCTCGATACACAATTGATGTTTTCCAAAAGAATTATTCTCGGCCTTACTACATCTTCCTTCTCCTTCCTAGTGCCAAACACACACAGAACTTCATCTGGATGATGAATGGCTATGGCCCTGAAGCTTTGCCAAGCTCCGAATCGGCTTGGACTTGTTCTTTTCTAAACGGCGGCTGCCTTAAGGTAAGTATTTGACTACGCTGTCTGTCTAGAAGTTTTCCTTTCTTTCATTTCTGTTTGGCCAAATTCCTAACATGCCTCAACCTATCTTTGTTTGCTATGGACGAGGGTCACGATTATTACTCCAACAAGTTATGCATGGGCACAGATGTAGCTGCCCAGCTTCCTGGTCCCCTCCGTTCAGAGCTCGGCTGACCGATATGTTTCCATGGTTTCTTCACAATTTTTAATTGTTGCTTAATCATCCTACTGCAAGAAATGAAGGGCTTCATAGTGTGGAATGAAGGGGTTCGTTTCTTTTTTCCTTTGAATTGTGATGGCTTTCAGGCCCAGCCCCTTACGGATTCTTTATTTTCCTATTGCGCAGAGTTTTGGCCGATTTTGAGCCAGCAGGCTTGCCCAGCTCCGGTATGGTTTGGGAAATCCATCCCTCATAAAGGGTTTTGAACTGTTAACTATATTGTTATGAGCCCTCGAGCTCTCTTGTACATTTGTTGTGTGATTCACTGTGAAATAATGTCGTTTGGGTTAATTCCTTTGGTGCATATTTAATGGCTTTCTATAGTTCTCAAGACTAGCCATGCACATTATGTTTTAAAGACTAGCCATGCACCTTATGTTTATTTATATGCTCTAGTTCATGCACATTATGTTTATATATGTACCAGTTCATGCATATTATGTTTATATATGCACTAGTTCTTGAATTGTTGGTCTGGTCTTTACGACCCGCGTTCTGTGGACAAGGGATGAGCGCCTTCCTTGTAGCGTCTCACTATAATCCTTGATAATCTTAATGTATGAACCCTTGTCAAGGTTCCTGAGCTGTTAAATTATGATAATTTCAAGACTGTGACAGGGCATTTTATAAATATTTGTATGTATAATGTGATTCTAAACATTCATCAGTTTTCCAGCGGGGTTTTTGTTTCATAATGTCTTTCATTTGTGCACGACTTTTCATAATGTACGAATGCATGGCATAATACTCGTCGCATGATGATAAAGGATTTATGCTTCACAAGTTTATGTTTTTGTTTAACAATGATTATAAGTCTGGCTCTGCACACTATGAGATTCTTACTCGTATAACCTACAGGATTATCACCTGAATTTGCCTTCAGAGTCAGGTTTATACTTTTATACATTCTCTCAAGTTTATACTTTTATACATTCTCTCAGATTTACTCATTCCCGTATGGGCCGAGATTTGCAGGATTGCCTTATTGTCATTCTGCATGTATATTTGGGTGTTTACCTTGCTGTCTTATGGATTTTATCTGTATGCTAGTAAGAGCAGCTAAACTTTGGCCATGAAGTCCCGATACCCTCGCGGTTGCGACTATGCTACAGAGAGTTTTCTATTAAGTTGAATGTTTATTTTCATCCCGCGAATGCTTCAGGGGTTTTTAATTTGAAATGATATACTTTTCTGTGTTTTCTTTGTGATAAGCATGTGAAGAGAATAAAGAAAGAACCTTGTGGGTCCTTCTATTGTTAATGGGATGTATTTTGTTTTGCTATAGTAACAATCCTTTTGAAGATTCTGAATTCTATGATGAGCCTGTGAGTTTTCTGTTTTTTTTTATTAATACTATAATCCCTGGAAAATTTCCCGGCAGATTACTCACACATTTGGCTTCTAGAATTTTTTTTGTAAAGACAAAAACAAGATTCAAACCTCTTCACAAGCTACTAAACATTAGCGTCAGTCAAGGTTTCTTGAGGACAACCATACCTTTACTCAGCGTTCCGTCCTGAGTCCCTGTAAGAAAATTCTCTTCTACTCCCTTTTCACAATATAAGAGGAAACAGAGAAGAATAATAACATTATACATCTTTTAAACAGTCCCAACACAGAGGTTTCTTACGTACCTGGCGTTCTCTGGCTAAAAAGTTGTTCCTGACAGTCACCCGAATCAGGGTCTGTTGTCTTTCAATCCACCCGACCATGAGATTCGTCCTTCAGGACCAAAATCCCCCCCCCTGCTTTTTGTTAGATTGCAGTCCTCTTCAAATTCTCATACAATCTCCCCCCTTGCTTTTTGCTTGACTGCAGTCCTCTGCAAATTCTCATACAGTGAGCAGAGCTATCTAGTCATCACCAGACTTAGCCACTTTTCTTTCCTTATTGGATCCTTTTCCTTTTTTTCTCTGCTTGTCACTACAACGCAAATTTTCCTCCCCTCCTCTCATTTTCTCTAGAAACCTTTCTAGTTAGAGAAAGTAGTTAGGGTTGCTTTCACACCAACTGTCTTTCCACCTCAAGAAGACAACTTCCTCCTTGAGAATTTCCTCTTTCTAAAGAAACACTTTCTTCATTTACTAAATAAAAACAAATTATAAATTTTTTTAAATAAATAATAACAACATATTCAGTTTATATTTACTATAGTGAATCAAATATTTACATTTTTATTCCAATCCATTACAAAAAATAAGACAAGTTTTTGAATTGATTTAAGTATTATATTCGTAATCAAAACTTAAACTAGGAAGCACTAATAATCCTAATTATAAAGAGGGAATGTGAGGATATGTTAATTACTCTTTATTATCCTACCGTCTGTATTATCATACCGTGTATAGTATAGTCATAGTTCAGAACATCCAAACGTGTACTTTATATTGAAATGAAAACATGGATGGCTTTTGTTGGACTGCAAAAGGATTTTTTTTGGGGTTTGTACTTTACAAATTGTCATTTACTAATGCAAGCGATTGAATTAATATGCTATTCGAGCGTCAGTGCTTTGATGTTGTACATATTTTTGGCCGCTGGCAATGTTTTTTGGACAAATTAAATGAGTCGACCAAGGGATTTCTGTTCATCCCATGGTCGACTCATTTAATTTATCCGTAGAACTCTTTTATTCCAATTCGTATTAATTTCACGCATTCCAAAGTTTGACCTCTTTCCTTCCTTGTGTTCACAGTAATTGCCCATACGTCTGTCATCATTTAATGCTACGCACGGTAAGGTAATCGTTAGCCTTCACGCGGGTTCCTACGCCTCGATGGACAGATATATGACAGTCCTCGTCCTCGTCCTCGTGATATATATTAACGTTTGCGGACTCTGTAAAAAAAAAATCAAAATTTCAATTTTTTTTACATTGAATTGTATTATATTGTTTTTATAATTGTATTATATTATTTTTAGAGTGAAAATAGATTTATCATTATAAAGAAAATAGATTATGTTAACCTGAATTTACAAAAATTTCTATAAAATTTATAGATCTTACTAGAATTTCCATAATTTTTTTTGGCCAAATTTAAAAGCTGATTACGCTAAGGCATTTCAAGTTTCAACCTGTGCGCAGCTTGTAATATATTACGGTATATCGAAGCGAGGCTGACCAATGTCAGGTCTGCGAGATTGAGTTACTCAATTCGTGTTATTGAGCCAGAGGTTTCGATTAAATGTGAAGCCAACCAAGTGGGAATTTTCTGAAGTCAACAAGAAGATGGCCCACATTCACAAACAAATTGGAGAAGAAAACAATGATGCCTCTTTTCTCTCGGTGCTACGTGACGTGGGTTCAGCATGCACACGACCACGGATTCTCTACACTGTCATTTGGTCTCCCTATTCTGCCATTTCAATCCGTTCAAGACCTGAATTGTACTGATCTCACAACCCTCTGCTGATAAATTTCTATACGCAATAGTCTATAACGCACTTGTTTGAAAGTTTTTCTGGTTAAAATCCTGCAGTAATTCATTGGAATCCCAAGTTTGATAGCTAGTTTCTGCACAATCAATGGCTCCTAGAGATTTTTAAGGGTGCTGAATCCAAATATACAGTTAAAAAACCATTTTAACTGCTAAAATTCAGGATTAAACCTCATTTCTTCCATCGGATTCCGTCACCGAAATCTCTAAAAAGTCGCATTATAGACAACTCCTTTCTATACTGTATATTGAAGTGGGTCGTGGTATATTGAACCGTTGAGCTCCATTAGAAAAAGTTCCATTTCACGTGAACACGGGCACCATCCTCGAGTATCCCTCGTGATAACTGGAAATTTATGAAGCCTAAAAATTATCGACAGTTTACATGAATAATAGTAAAACGAAGAGTACACGATACGTAGAGAAATACACAAATGACTACGGATCACATGATTTCTCGATGCCCGTGAATAAAAGAAAATGGCGTTAAATACACGAATGATTACAGATTACATGACTGAATAAAAGAAAAGACGTGACAGTAGATTCTGGCCGTTAAAAATTTTCAAAAAATTGAATTCAGCATTATCAAGAAAGTCTGGAGACCTAAAATCATGAAGTTTATGGGTATATTTAGATTTTCAAAATTTTTTATTGGGTTTTGTGGGTTATTTAGACTATAAAAAAAGGAAATGAACTCTGCAAATTTGCCAGGACGGCCAAAAATGATAGGCAATTTTTTTTTGAGGTCGGATTAGACTACGGCATTAAAGCGTACACAATACACTGAGCGGAAGATATAAATGACTTCCACTAACCGCAAAATTTTCCAAGATTTTCCTAGCAAATTTCCATGATAGACTACGGCATTATAGCGTACGCAATACACTGAGCGGAAGATATAAATGACTTTTACTTGGAACAAAATTTTCATTTTCCATATTAGTACTCTACAGCGTGCCAATTAACTTTTACTGGCAGTTGAATTAATCGCTTCTAGAGTTCCTGGTTTTGACGTTTGTCGTTATGCTGCATGCGTTCAGGGGCTTCTATTTTGATATGTCAAGTCGGCCAGAAAATGTTTGGACAGCATTTCGACAGTGGACCTCCGCACATGATGTGAAAGCTTTAGAAGTTCGAAGTTGATGTGAAATAAAGCAGTACTAGATGTGTTTGTATTTTTTGCAACTTATTTGGTCAGATTTAATTGAAATTTGTTACAAATTTACTGGAATTTCGAAGTTTTAGTGATGTATAGTCTATTGAAGTGCTGAAAGAGATCGATGAACGATACTGAGATCTATGGGCACTAAGAACCATCAGAAACATTTTGTACGGGTTCCCGGACACTAATTATCATAGAGATCCCGATACTAATTATCATAGTGTTTCAGAATAAGTCTTACTACTTTTCCACAAAATCTAGATTTCTCTCCAATCACTAAGATTAAAGATTAATGGCATTGATTTAATAGATTAGGGAGTTTTAGGTTGTCTGAATCAAATCTTTATAAATATTGAATCTCAAAGTTTACATTACACTCTATAATAGTGCTATGGCTGGTGCCTCTCCCACTACCACCCTCAAAGCATACTTCGAACAAAAGGGGTCACGAAGTAGTGTGCTCTCAAATCGCCCCTGTTTAGAGCAATTTTTAGTAGGAGTGTGTTCCCAAAAAAAAATGCTCTCTAGCTTTATTTTTCACATTTTTTTTTTCTTCTTCACTTTAGTGTTCAACATCTTTGTAAAAGTATGCCAGAGAAGGAAAATTGTTGCAACAACAAATTTTACATGCTCTCATTTTAAAACAACCAATAGTAGTTCATATATTTGTGTGATAAAACATCTTTACAAGATTATATCATGCGATGAAAATAACAAAACTTGTGAAGTGCTAGCAAAAGATAGGAATACATACAGAATAATACCCAACCTTAATACAAATCTCTCATACAAACTAAAGGTTTCCTTTTAGGGGAAAAAATCCCTAAATTAACATAATTTCTAATGTTAGATTTCCCGTCTAATGAAAGGTCTAGACTGATTACAAAATTACAATATTTTACAAGCTAATTTCCTCAAAAATTTCCTTTCGAGGGTGTTTCCTTCTCTTACATGTTGCTTGCCCCCTAGTCTCGCCTGCAATATTAATGGGGGAAAGCCTCGACAAACCCCCTTGTTAGAGACTTGGATCACCAAAATAAAACCTCTAAATCAAGCTCCACACCCCAACATGATGAGAATCGAAATGTTGTAACTTGTGGACCCATAGTTGATGAAGATTATAACTAGATGATTGATGTTATATGGTTTAATCCATGTTTTTATGGTTTTTTTATAACTAATTCATCATTCTATATGCTTTGGTTCACATATATGCATCAAAATATATAAAAATATATCTTATATAAACAATGCTCCCAAAATTTCTCACAACCTAGAAGCTTTTGAAAATTGTCGATTGCGGACTCCTTGTTGATGAAGATTATAACTAGATGATTGATATTATATAGTTTAATCCATGTTTTTATGTTTTTTATAACTAATTCATCATTCTATATGTTTTTGTTCACATATATGCATCAAAATATATAAAAAAAGGCTCCAAAAATCGCTCACAACATAGAAGCTTTTGAAAATTATTGTTCCACTGGTGCCAAGCAACCTTGCTTCATAATGTTGTGATCACCAATTGAGCTGCTCCCATGGTCACGTTAAATCTATTTATTTTTTAAATAGTGGGAAAACCTATCATAACTCAATTTTCAAACCAATAGTGGGGACAACCATCATTGGCTGCTATCCACAAATACGTGCTAACTAATAATTGTTATTCAAGGCAAGCCAGACTAATTAATAATTGTTATTCAAGGAAAACCATGCCACATTGAATTACTAGTTGATGGTCCATAAGAGAATTTCAGTCTTGCTATATGCCTCTCAGTCTTGGATCATTAACATATTTCCTTAAATTCAAAAAAACAAACCCTTAAACTTTAAAACAAACTCCAAATCCATATAAAATTTATTAAACCATTCAAATTCATAAATTTACCAATTTTTTTTTTTTTTTAAGGGAAGGGCTAGTTCCCAAGAGAAGCGGAATGGGCCCTCTTTTATTACATTTATATTTTGTCAGACCCGCTGCCAACCATCACATCATACATTACATTCGCAATGGATCACATCGAACAATCACCATGGAACCAGCATATAGCAGCAACAGTGGCATCACATCATACATTACATTCGCAATGGATCACATCGAACAATCACCATGGAACCAGCATATAGCAGCAACAGCGGCAGCAGGGAGAATCGAACGTGGTCGGAGAGCGAGACAGCCGACAACCCCGACCGCCAGATCATGCACTCATGTGCATAAATTTACCAAACCTATATTGCTAAATTTCTATAAAAAAAAATAAAATAAATACAGAAACATCTAATAAGTTTAAACACACCTTTTAAACTTAATTTAATTATAAAAAATGTAAAACATAATTACATAAACACTGTTTTATTTCGGCCATATATTTTTAAAATAATTATTTGAAAATTATATATCTATATATATTCCAAATTTTAAATCATAATGTTCTTTCTAAGTTTTAATATTCAACATGTTGCCGAGTTAAATATGCGTGGTTTTATTACAAATTACTTTAAATCCAATTACTTACCTCAAAAACATGTAAAAATTATTTAATTGAATTCAACCATAGAGATAAAGAACATATAAAACATTTTATAATAAATTATTAATTATTTCTTAAAACTAATATCTAAAATGTCGTTTAACGGTTTTAATTTTTGTGTCTGTGTTGGTTATCTTATGGAAATTTGTTAGATATGTGAATTTGGGGTGTGTTATTTATATAATTTTGAATGTTTTACCC
>APFE030695247.1:1113-22652 GCA_000404065.3 Pinus taeda | reverse complement strand
TAAAAGTATTTTCATTATAAATTTTATGAAGATATATATATATATAAGGAAAAGAAAGAAGTTTAAACCTTGAACCTTAAGTTCTAAATCTCAATGATGGAGCAAGGAGTGATGGTGACAGTGAGTGAGACAAGAGTTTTGGGTTTTTGTAGGTCATTGGAGGGTGCCATCACTGCAAGCCATGAAAATTTTGTTCATAATGGGGGAGGTCTCTAGATTGTGATGGAAAAATGCTTCCCTCTCATATTGACAGATGCATCAGGATTTTGTTGTTGGAGGTTCAATTGCCATTCACTAGTATTTTGATCATGCGTCCGCATACCAAACCAATGCCTCTGTTTGGAGTCATTTCACTACTTCAAGATTCTAATCAGTCTAGACAACGAGTGAGCCAATGACACCCCTCTTTGATGGTTGTGTTTAGGTTCGTCAAAGTGGATGATGATGGATTGGCAGAATGGGTACTCTTACTAGTTTGGAGTTTCCCATTTGGGTTGAAATTTAATTTGGCCTAGGTAAATAAAATATATTCAGGGAGCGACGAACACTTGTATGGGAAGCTTTCCTGCAAACTGTTTGTCAATATGTTTGACTGAGCTTTTCATAAACGGTGTGAGATTGCCTGTGAATTGTTTGAAAAAAAAATCAGCCAGTTTTGATACCTAGGTTAGATTCTTGGTCTCCAAATCCATAATCTAGCTAGCAAAAGCTTGGTGTTGGGGATTTTGATTTCCAAAAATTCCCAATTTTTGTCAAAACACTGCCTAGAAATTCTATTGGCATCATGGTCAGTGAAGGGGAAGTTACATCATTGCTCACAGGCAACATTGAGAAGTCGACAGGTATTCCTGTGTGGGTGATGAGACTCCTTTACAAAGGGAGACTATCAAATTTGACAAATTCTCTTAGGGATTATGGCACCAAGAAAGATGCCTCTATCTCCCTCATTTCTAGTATGTGAGATGGGTCTAGAGGATTTGGGGCATCTTTGACTTCAATACCTTCGTCATTTATGGGAGCTCTTAAACCAGGTTCTAGCTCCCAACCCTCAAAGGCTATTTCAAACCAAGATTTTGTGGTGGAGCATTCAATGGACACCCCAATGCCTCAAATGAATAAGTTCTTTATTAAAATCAAGATACTGGATTATGAATGACACATAATTATTTGTTGATTCAATGGATTCCAGACCGTGGCTAATGCTCTTAAGGCATGAGTTCATCAAAACTAGACTCAGAAACTGGATCTGTTATTTTTCTCCAAAGGCTATCTTGTGTTTGTCTTCAAGGATCTTGAATACCATAAGGGGGTTTCCAACCAGGATCCTTGATTCTAGGGTTGCGTTGGACTTTCAATTCAACCATGGTTTCTAGAGTTCAACCCTCTTTCCATGAAGTCTCTGACTACTCCTGTTTGGGTACAAATCCCAAACTTACCACTCTAATGGATTCATCTATATTTCCTCAAAGTTATTGGAAAATCAATTCGACATTTCCTAAAAATAGACAGTGAAGGATTGGCTAATGGATTCATCTATATTTCCTCAAAGTTATTGGAAAATCAATTGGACATTTCATAAAAATGGACAGTGAAGGATTGGCTAATGGATTCATCTCATTCATGAGAATTTATGTGGATCTAGATTTAAGTGAAGGACTTCTTGATAAAATCATTCTAAAATGGGATGGAAAGGAGTATATTTAGCCTTTGGACTATGAAAATACTACTTTTAGGTGCATATCTTGTTAGCATCATGGGCATCTTCAACATGCATTCCCTACCACAAAAGGGGTGCATGACTCCCATGGGCTGAGAAAACCCAATCACGATTGGCAAGACCAGAAGACAATAGAAAATGTAAATATCATGAAAAGCCATAAGAAAGATTATTCTCAGCAGCAAAAGGAAACTCCTAGCAACTACAAAAATATTGGTATCTATTATTTTATGTGTGTGCAATATTTTCTCAGTTCCTGTGATTTAATTTTTGTGAAGTTGTAGTAGTGTTTTATTCAGTATTTACCACATATAAATTGAAGAAGACAAATAATATAATTCAAATAGGTGAATAATAACCAATAAATACAAAAGTATTAAAAATTCATAGTACTTGGGAGCCCCTTTGGTAGAAAATTCTCTCAAATGGAGCCTGTGGGAAGAGCTACTTACTAAATTTTAGAATCAATTGATGAGTTGGAATTTTCATTCATTGAACATTGTAGGTCATCCAGTAATCCTCAAGGTCATCCCTTAAGCACTCGCTATTCTAATTGTGTCCCACCATGATGGCATTGACATATATCCTTCATGAGCTTCATAGAATACAATGCTCCTTTCGTTGGGAAGTATTTCGATTGGAAAAATAGTGGCCTAAAGTGGCTTGGGAAACTATGTTGCGTGAAACTTAAGAGGGATTTAGGTTTGTGAGATCTCCTTATACTAGCCACAATTATGGGAGAAAATATTTGTTGGTGAAGGATCCAAGGAGGGATGGACCTATGGAAGTATATTTGGAAGTGTAAATATGCTCCATGGATGGGCTAACTGATATGATTAGATTAAATACTTTGGCTCTTGGATAATTGATCTAGAACATGTATAAGTAAGATATTGGCTTGATCCAAAAACATTTTTGGAAGTCAAGAATGGAAGTATATATCTATTTTGGGAGGACTCATGGCAGTAGTTTCCAAAGCTAGAGGACCAAGTAGAGCTAGATAAAATAAGACACCAAATGGAAGGTCAAGTCTGGATAGAATTAATAGACTATCGGTTAGAGGAAGTAGAAAATCATAGATGTCGATGATGGATGCCTCCAAGGAATTGAAACCCTAAACCAATAGGGTAAGTATGGTAGAAATTCTGGAGAGAACTACTTAATCAAAGAATCTCGTTATCTAGTCAAGAGGATAAATTAAGATGGGGGTACTAATCAAAGAGATTGTTCTTGGTCAGTGAGGATTATCAACTATAGGCAAGCCATCAAAATCTTCCCCAAGAATATATTTCAATCAAAGTATGGAAACAAGTTATGGGGCCAGAAAACTTTATATTCCTATGGTCATTGCTTCAAAACACCTTTAACATAGGATAATATTTAAAAAATGAATTATCAAGTTCCTTAGTGGTGCCCTCTCTATCATATAAACTCTGAAAATTTGGAGCAATTATTTAATGCATGTGCGTACACGGGATGTTTGTGGGACAAATTAAAACATTTTCTTTTGATATTTGATAGAAACCTTCTCAGTATTTCAAATACTATAATTGGCTGGCACCCACAAGTATTTTTCAACCCATTTCTCAATCACATGTGGAATGTTTTCCCTGACTTACTTCTCTGGGGTATTTGGAAAGAAAAAAATTGATAAATATTTGAAGGCGAGGTAATTCCCTCCGACTCCATGTGGAATTCCTTTGAAATCCATGTTAATGAATCGATCCTGGTGTTTTCTAGATCTCTTAGGATTGATAATAATTAGGTACATTGTTGGGTGTGGAGCCTGATTATCTTGTTTATTCAGAGGTATTGCCACATTGGATCCCATTCCATAATGTGGCGGAAATGCCGCCCGTTTATGCGTGCCTCCAGGGGGGTCCAAGGGGGGGTGACGAAGATGCTTTAGAGCCCCCCCGTGGCGGGGGATCGAGGGTAGCACCCCTGAAGCTAAAAATAGATGTGAAATTACCTTTTAAAATGTTGTAATTTCGTAGTCAATCTCGGTCGTTCATTAGGTGGAAATCTGACGATAGAATTTATGTTTAATTTAGTTTTTTTTCTCCCTAGAAGGCAACCCTTCGCTATGTATGAGGGAATTATATTGCCGTTATGTATATGTGTATTCTATGCAAGAAAGAGGGAGGAGATTGTATGAGAGCGAAGAGGGAATTACAACAAATCTGCTGTAGGATGTATCTCTTAATTTTGCTGGATAATATAAAAGGAAGGACTGGATGTTTCTCTGTGGACGTAGCCTAAATTGGGTGAACCACCTATATTCGTGTCTCTCTTGTTTTATGTGTTTTCTTTGTTTATATTTCTGCAATATTTTATCTATTCCATTGCTATGTAATATATAATTTTCTAACATACATAAGCACGATTTCTTCAAAGGTGGTTTCCTTATCCTCCCATAGGCTTGTCTGTATCTAGTTCTGTTATTACGCCTTTTGTTAGTATAGATAAATGGCTCCCTTCCGCACCTTATTTTTTGAAGCTCAATTTTGACAGCGCCATTAAAGGGAATTTGAGGTCAATGGGATATGGGGGATTTTTTAGGGATTATTCAAGATTGTTTGTTTTCATCTAATTAGGATCAATTGGTACCAATAATAAAAACATAGATGAGCTTATGGTCCTCTCTATGGGAATGGAATTCACTCAGGCTTAAAGTATAACCAGGCTTATGGTGGAAGGGGATTCATAGCTAATTATAAATATACTTTAGAGAATCTAGTTTGGTACCCATATTCATAAAGTTTCGCTAAGTTGGAGACTTGAATCTCTATTAGAGAAAGTATCCTGCCTTATTCCAGGTATTCTAGCTCTTATTTCCTTGCATGTTTGTTGAATAGAAAACAAAATCACAGATATGCTAGTGAATTATGGTTTTCTTAAATCCTCTACATCAGTGGCAACATCCTAGAGCCTCTTACAAGATTCTCCCTTAAAATCAAAATGCTGGTAGCTGGCACTTAAGAAGATTCCATCCCTAAATGGGGTGACTAATGGGGTAGAGGATGGGGTTGAGTTGCCACTTCCCCACCTAGAGAATGGGCCAAGGGACATGGAAACACACCCCGAGGGAGTTTAAAGTGACATTCATGAGAGTATTATCACCTATCTAATGTGATGGCAAGGAAACATCATTCTTTGGGGAGGTGGATCGAAACGGTACATGCAAAGAATGAGAAAATAGGTTTAAGATCATACATAATCATCGATGGACATTTGCAGAGGAGAAGACTCTAAAGGAGGGTAATCAGGATATTTTTGAATAAGGAAATGGAAGATCAAACTAGAGTAAGGGTTGTCTGAAGGTGGCGGTGAATTTGTATCGATAGACAACATTGCAGGGTTTGAGGTCAAGTTTTCCTTGCAACGTTTTATCACTCAAGAAGGACTTCAAGTTGCATGGTGTGTCTTGGTAAAAGGTAAAGTTTCTTTCCATTATATTTTGGTAGTTTTTCAATTAAATTAGTTCTACAGTGGATGACTTGGAGGGGAATTGGGTCTAGGATATTTTGAAAAGTTTACAATATTTGTTCTCAAGTTAGCCGACATGGTTTTTTTCGTTGTAGAACTAGATGATATGGGGAAGCATGTTTGGGCTTGATTCATGGTCAATAGGGATGATTGTAATAGTGAATTTGAGCAAAATGGGTGGTTGTCTCTATCTTGGGTATGACTTGACTCTCTTTGGTCAATTTTTTCTATTATTTGGTGCAGAGGAGCTTGGTTTTATCCTTGGTTCTTTAATTCTTGCATTTTAGGTTTCTCTTATCATCAAGTGTGGAGTTCATTTCTTTTAGTTAGCCTAGGAGTATTATTGAGGTTGTTGGGTTGTTGAAGCAAGGAGTATGTTCAACCATTAGTTAGTGGAGGGCCCGATTCTAGGAGCAAAGGGCATTTGACTTTGTTGGTTCATATGTCTCCTCAGTACTGCTGAAGCTGGGTTGGTTTCATTCATAGATTGAGAATTTGGTACCTGATGGGGAGTAGGCTCTTCTAGTTGGGATAAGAATATGATTAGACTTACAATAATGTAAGGTTTTCGACCTTGTTGTGAGTAAAGTATCTTTCTTTTACAATATCGGTCTACTTATTTTTTTAATGTGGTAAATTGTTAGTATTATTAAACAAAAGGATGGAGTTGGTTATATGTAAGGTAGGCTATTGGGATAATAAGGGATGGTAATGGGGTAATCCTATATCCTCCATCTCTTGGAGGTTGGATATTTCATTTGTTAGGTATGTGTTATATTCTTTGTACGATTAGCTCTAGGTGTTGTTACATTGCTCTGGGTGCAACGGGGGTGGAAACCCCCTTGTCTGGGGGTCTATAAGGGAACGATAACCCCTCTACATGGGGTTCAAGGTAACCCCCTATTTTTTTTTTTTTTTTCTTATGTAGACCCAAGAATGGTTAGGCAGTCCCAAGGATGGGGGTGTGGGCCCCCAAGGATAGTGGGAGGACCTACCCATGGTTTTGGGCATGATGTGTTTTCCCATGATACTTTGTAGATTCGATCAAGGAAACTATGGTTATGTTCTAATCCAATGTTAATGGATTGGGAGTTTATCAATGCTTTGGAATGAAAATAATGTATTGTAACATTTAAAGAAATATAATGAAAAATCAATCTGGTTTTCTCAATTTTGGGTTCCAGGAGAAAAATATCTATGTATATTTTTTATTCTCGCCATTGTATATTTTTTTGTTTTTCTTTTAAGAATTAATTTGCCAGTAATTTATGTATTGGGTTAAAAATTTTGTTCAGTATTAGAGAAGTTTTAGCTTCAAGGTGACACCTTTGTGATTGAGGGGTTTTGATCAGGTGTGTGGTAGACCTTGTTATAGTGGGAGATCTAGGAAATCAATTTTTGTGGTGAAAAGAGTGATTTGATATATGAGATCTTAAATCAATATAAAGGTATTACAGACTCATGTGCAAGAATGCCTATATTACTTAGTGTAATGGATTGAAAAGATTATGAATAATAGAGACAATGAGTAGTTAGAAAACATAATAGTCACACACATCAACACAACAAATAATCAAGGAGTTCACTAGACTTCTGGCTACGTCTCCTGGTCCATCTTTTAGTGTCGACCTCTATATTATGTCTTCAAGAGTAGATTATTACAAGCGTGAGCTCAAACCGAGTCTCAACACAACAGTGACAAAACAACAAGGATTTACTTGAAATCCTCAAGTCTACAAGAGTACACAGACTCTCCCTCTTGCTCTCTGTCTCCTACTTTCTCTCTGTCTCAACACTGCCTTCTCCATCTTTGCCATTGAACAACTTTTAAGCCTATTGGAGCTTGTCTGTTCGTCTCCCCTTTCGAGCTCTCTGGCTCCCGACCGCTGTCCTTTCATCTCCTTCTGGAGAATTTGACAATCATTGTTAAATTCTCTAAGGCATGGTAGCCACCTGTTTCTAACGGAAAGGACCAGTGGCATGGGTGAAATCCCAAAAAGTCATTTCTCTGTTTACACACAAAAATACATAGAAAACACTGAAAAATCCGACAAAACACTTTCTATCAGACTTCAAATAATATCAAATCGCGTCCATAATCCCTATTGGGTTCGTGCTTGATCGCTATCGCAAGCCCACCGTTGATTTGTGTGATCTCCGATCCAACGGTTGATAGCCATTTTGGGTGGTTTATGTGCATGGATATTACTTGCCCGAAAAGGTGGTTTTCTCTCTCTTGCGCCATGCCACATGTCGGCCAGTGTATGGGATCGGGCAGAGCCCATCCATTACCACTTACCGCCTGAGGCCCGCCTGAAATCCTGCTTACCACGAAACTCAAATAATATAAATCTTCATCTATAAATATTTCGGGTCCAGCTTTATCGCTTCAGGTCATTTTCTTTTGTATTTCGGTTTTATAATGGAAATGCGCAAATACATAGAAAAGCCAAACAAATCCCTTTATATCGAAACTCAAAATTTATAGGGCCACATTTAAAAATGTTGTCAAGTCTGCCTTTATCTCTATCGCAAGTCGCATGTTGCATAGGTATCGCTCCTTTGTATTGCTCCGATGCGATATTGCGATGTGATATTGTGATCGACAATCGCATGTCTTCAGTCCCCGGTAAGTCCTTCCTTTGTGTTATAGCGATGCGATATTGCGATTTGATCTGGGCCATTGATCTGTGTGCTTGGTCAATAGTTCTCATTAAATCGCGTTGATTGCTATTACGATTTCCATAGGGCTGCCTTTGATGTTCTCTGCTAGCCTCTCCCAATTGCGATATCCCAATTTGATCTGGACAATGATCGCTTCGATCCGACGGCTCCTGTGCAGCGTTACTTCCACCTTTGCTTAGCTCTATTTTCTACCATTCTTTAACTGTTTTCCCTTGCAATAGTGTTTCCGATAGTTAATAAACATGAAGACTTAGAGGTTTTAGGATCCATTTTGGATCACACCTTCCCACTGAAAAGCTTTTGGACCACCAAAAGTTGGTTTTTAGGCATCGATCAAGTGAGGATACAACTCCCTCACTTGTTTAAATTCTATCCATCGTGCTTTGCTTGGGTTTAAACCTTTGAGCCCTATTATTAGGTACTCAACATACCCTCCACACATAGTTCTCACCTTCCTGTCTAGAACTGTATCTTCTTGTAACTCATTGAGATATTCAGGCAACAGATCCTCAATAGAAGGCAACTGAATTTTCTCTTCAGGATCTTCAATCAATGAAGGTTCATACAATCTCAAGTTTTCTGCATTAATGACTGAATAGATCTGCATATAAGCTGGCAAATCAAGGCGAAAAACATTTTCACCAATTTTATCAAGTATCTTGAAAGGTCCATATCTTATTGGTTTTAGCTTCTTACCTTCACCTTGCATTCTGTCTTTGTTGATGTACAGCTAGACTTGATTACCAACTTGGAAACTATGCTCAACCCGATGCTTGTCATGTCTTGCCTTGTACTTGGCTTGACTTCTTTCCAGGTGTTCCTGTACTGCCTCGTGAATTTCCTTGATTTGTTCAATGAACTTAGTTGCTTTGTCCACATCATTATGTCCATCAACTGCTATGCCTTTACCAAAGACAAAATCCAAGGGAGACTTTGGTATAAAACCAAAACAACTCTCAAAAGGAGATCTTTGAGTAGAAGAGTGCTTGGCACGGTTGTAAGCATGCTTCACATAGCACAAATGCTCATCCCAAAGCTTGGGATGCTTGCTGCAATAGCCTCCGAGTGACTAGATCACTGCCCTGTTGACCACCTTTGTCTGGCCATCTGTTTATGGATGAAATGTTGTGCTCTTCTTCAACTTGGTGTCCATCAACTCCTATAAATTTGACCAAAACTTCGCAAAAAATCGCAAATCTTGATCAGATACAATATAAGTGGGTAAACCAAAATGAACCATAAATTTTGAAAGAAAAAAATTGCTGTTTGTTTAGCTATAACCTGGTTGTTTCAAGGTATCAAAATACACATTTTACTGAACCTATCCATAACAACATACAAATAATCATGACCTTTTATAGATTTTGGCAATCCCCCAACAAATTCCATGGAAACAGTTTCCCAAGGACGAGAAGGAATTGGGAGAGGAGTGTACAAGCCTAATTTTCTATTACTGGGCTTGCTTGTAGCACACATAGTACACCCCTTGATATATCTAGAAATTGTCTCATGCATTCTTGGCCAATAGCACAACCTTTGCAATTGTGAAACTGTTTTACTTACACCAAAATGACCTCAGATTAGAGAAGTATGTGCTTCTCGAATTATGTTAACTCTTTCAGTTTGTGAAATGCATAAATTTCCCAAATTATATAAGAGTTGGTCCTTTACATAATAATCCAATTCTTTTACTTTATTGCTATGACTTAAAGTTGCGTATACATATTTAAAATATACATCTTGAGCATATTTTTCAATGTAAATTTCATGCATTACTGAGTTATGCTTAAGTATAGTAGATGCATTTATGATTGGTCTTGATAACATGTCTGCAACCTTATTGTGTATGCCCTTCTTATATCTGATGAAAAAATGAAATTGTTGTAGAAAACCCGTCCACCTATAATGTCTTGATTGTTGCAATTTAGTTTGTGAGTGAAAATATTGAAGTGGTTGATGATTTGTATGTATGATTGTTTCCTTACCCATTAGGTAATGTTTCCACTTTTTCACACTTCATACTAATGCATACAATTCTTTATCATATGCGAGATAACTAACTACTGCAGAATTAAATGTCTCAAAATGATAACATATGGTTTTCCATGTTGCATCAACACTGCTCCCATGGCATAGTCATTGGCATCTGTCTCAATCTCAAATGGATGTTGAAGATATGGGAGTGCTAGTACTGGTGTTGTACTAATTTTCTCTTTTATGGTGTGGAAGGCTTTCTATTGTTTGCCTCCCCACTAAAACACATGTTTCAATCCTGTTAAAGCATGTAATGGAGCTTCAATCAAAGAAGAGTTAGCAATAAACTTTCTCCAGTATTGTGCTTCCCCTAGGAAACTTCTAACCTCTGTAGCAAATTTGGGTTTAGGCCAGTTCATAATGACTTCAACCTTAGAGGGATCTATCTTCAATTCACCACCCACTACAATATGACCCAAATAATTTAAAGATGTTCTGCGAAATTCACATTTTGACAGTTTTACAAAGAGATTTTCTCTTTTTAAAATATCTAAAATCTGCTTTACATGCTTTACATGGTCTTCCCATGTCTTACTAAAAACAAGAATGTCATCTAAATAAACAATTACAAAATCATCAATAAAAGGTCTGAGTACATCATTCATAACTCTCATAAACGTAGCAGCAGAATTAGTTAAGCCAAAAGGCATAACCAACCATTCATACAGTCCTTGCTTTGTCTTGAAAGCAGTCTTCCATGCATCATGTTCTGTAATTCTAACCTGATGATAACCACTTCGCAAGTCTAACTTAGAAAAGTAAACTGCTTCTTTCAATTGATCTAATAGATCATCAATACGAGGAAGAGGATAACGATTCTTGATCATTATTTTATTTTGTGCTCTATAATTAATGCACATTCTCCACGATCCATCTTTCTTTCTGACTAGCACGATTGGAGATCCACATGGTGATGTGCTTGGTCGTATAAACCCTTTTTCGAGCAACTCTTGTACCTGCTTCTTTATCTCTACATTCTCTAAAGCTGATAACCTGTACATTCCAATGTTAGGTAATAAAGCATCTTGCTGCAAACAAATATCATGTACTATTTCTCGCTTGGGTGGCAAACCTTTTGGTTCTTGAAATAGAACATCATACTCTGAAACAAATTTACCTAAAACAACTTTATGTTTAGAATCACAACCTTCAAATGCATTGGATTTTTCAGGATCCTTTGCCTTTACAACCATTAGTAACAAATGCTTACTTGAATTCACAATTCTTTTAATCTGTCCTGAGTTTATGAGAGAATAGTTATTTTTGAGTTTATGAGCTCTTATAATATATTCAATTCCTTATTTAGTGAGTTGATACTTATTCTCAGCTCTATAGAAAATAGATTTCCTATCATACAAGTATGGACTTACAAAACAATACCACATATATCCAATGGAACTATATCTAACTCAACCTCATCTATAAATGTTGATCCAATAGAAAACCTAAGTTTACATTGTCTCGTTACTTGTAGCTTTGTTTTATCACACACCTAGCCTAATGGATATGACTTCTCATGAAGTCTTGTTTGTAATCCCAACTTCTTTACAACTGTTTTAGAAATCAAATTTAATTGTGATCCACTATCAAATAAAGTATCAATCTTATTATGCTTGGAAATTACTCTAATACAAAAAAGCTCATTTCTTTCTCTCTCATTACTTTCATTATTAACAGATTGTGCAGAATTACTTATGGATGCTTTAGAATCTTTACCTCTAATACCTGTGGTTGTAACTATTGTTTCATCGCCTGAATCTGATCCCAAGTCCTATTGAACAACTGCAACATTATTTTTCTCCTTATCATTGAACTTCTTAAGTCTCCGTTCTAGATGAAAAGACTACAAGTGTGCCTCATCGTGTCCTTCTTTCTTGCAATGAGTGCATGAAGGTTTACCCTTATTTACAATGTTTTCTTTCCTCTCCTTCCATTTTAGTTTCTTCTTTTCCTTGTTCTTGCTTACAAAATATTTAGATGTTCCCCCAACCTCTCGGTTTACATTCTTACCTCTAGCTTCTAGATTTGTGGCTTCAACTGATACATCATCTAAGCTAGTGGGATTAAACATGAGAATATTATGCTTTAAATAGCTATGAAGACCACCTATATACTTCAATAAAGTCTCAGGTGAGTCTAATGATATTCCTAGAGTTAAAGCTCTCTTTCTGATTTCCTGAGTATAACTTTGTACACTCTGACCCTTCAATTGGCGAAGAATTTTCCAACTCATCATTGCCTGTTGCATGTAAGCTAAAGGATAGAATTGATTTTTGATAGCAAAAACAAATTCATTCTAGGTAGAAATGATTTTACCATGTTTTTGCAGATCAACTTGTGTCTTGCCTTCCCACCATACTAGTGCAGTTCCTCCAAGTTGAAGGCTAGCCAGCTAAATCTTCCTCCTTTCTGAATCAATGTTTTACACCCTGCAATATACATCAATTTTTCTTATCTAATTATCTAGCTTCTCTGCATTTAGTTCTCCATCATAAATTGGCAAATCAAACTTCACATCTAATTTAATCAAAGAAGTTTTATTTTTTTTCTTATCAGGGCTAGTTTTATGCGAAGAAGATGATGAGGATGATGAAGGTGATGATGGAGGAGTTGGTGGAGGAGGCATTTCTCCTTTTCCTTTGCCTTCTGGAGAGGCAACTAGAAAAAGTTTCTCTGCTCCTTTGTTTGGTTTAGGTGTTGAGGGGCTTTCACCTCGACCCTTCTTAAATTCTAGATACATCTCTTCCACCATGGCTTGGAGTGCCTTAAAACCTTCTATAAATTGAGATTTTGATCCCAATGGAGTTTCTTTTGCCATTCTCCTCTGAAAATAAACTCTTCCAATCTCTGGATTAGCCTCAACAAGTTCTCCTTCTCCTAATCTGAGCTTTAATCTAGTTAGCATTCAAAATCCAGCACAAGCTTGTCTAACCTTAACAAAACCAAATGCTCTGATACCACTTGATCTGATATATGAGATCTTAAATCAATATAAAGGTATTACAGACTCATATTCAGGAATGCCTATATTACTTAGTGCAACGGATCGAAAATATGGCAAATAATATAGACAATGAGCAGTTAGAAAACATAACAATCACACACATCAACACAACAAATAATCAAGGAGTTTACCAAACTTCCTGGCTATGTCTCCTGGTCCAGCTTTCAGTGTCAACCTCTATATTATGTCTTCAAGAGTATATTATTACAAGTGTGAGCTCAAACTGAGTCTCAACACAATAGTGACAAAACAACATGGATTTACTTGAAATCCTCAAGTCTACAAGAGTACACAAACTCTCCCTCTTGCTCTTTGTCTTCTGCTTTCTCTTTGTCTCAGCACTGACCTCTCTGTCTCTACCATTGAACAACCTTTAATCCTATCGGGGCTTGTTTGTTCATCTCCCCTTTTGGGCTTTTTGGCTCCTGGCTGCTGTCCCTTCATCCCCTTCTGGAGCGTTTAATAGTAATTGCTAAACGCTCTAAGGTATGGTGGCCACCTGTTTGTAATGGAAAGGACCAATGGCGCGGGTGAAATCCCAAAAAGTTGTTTCTTTGTTTATACAGAGATATACATAGAAAACACTAAAAAATCCGACAAAACACTTTCTATCAGACTTCAAATAATATCCAATCGCATCCATAATCCCTATCGGGTCCGTGCATGATTGCTATCGCAAGGCCACTATTGATTTGTGTGATCTCTGATCCAAAGTCTAATAGCCATTTCGGGTGGTTTATGTGCATGGAGATTACCCACCCAAAAAGGTGGTTTTCTCTCTCTTGCGCCATGCCACGTGTCAGCCAGTGTATGGGATCGGGTGGAGCCCGTCCAATACCACTTACGCCTGAGGCCCTCCCGAAATCCCGCTTACCATGGAACTCAAATAATATAAAGCCGCATCTGTAAATCTTTTGGGTCCGGATTTATCGCTTCAGGTCATTTCCTTTTGTATTTCTGTTTTATAACGAAAATGTGCAAATACACAGAAAAGCTTGACAAATCCCTTTATATCGAAACTCAAAATTATAGGGCCGCATTTCAAAACCCCGTCGGGTCCGCCTTTATCGTTATCGCAAGTCGCATGTTGCATAGGCTCCACTCCTTTTTATTGCTCCGATGCGATATCGCTATCGACGATCACATGTCTTCACTCCCCGGTAAGTCCTTCCTTTGTATTATAGTGATGCGATATTGCGATTTGATCTATGCCGTTGATTTGCATGCTCGATCAATGGTCCTTGTTAAATCGCGCTAATCGCTATCGTGATTTCCATAGGGCTGCCTTCAATGTACTCTACTGGCCTCTCTTGATTGCGATATCTCAATTTGATCTAGACAGTTGATCGGTCCGATCCGACGGCTCCTGTGCAATGTTACTTTCACCTTTGCTTAGCTCTATTTTTCACAATTATTTCACTCTTTTCCCTTGTGATAATGTTTCTGATAGTTAATATACATGATGACTTGGAGCTTTTAGGATCCATTTTAGATCAAGGAGATGGCAAACAATAGAAAGATAAAGTTCAAGAAATTAAACGGGCATAGTTTTAAGATATGGAAGATCAAGATGGAATATTTGTTGGTGGATAAAGATCAATAGATCGCAATGGATCTAGGTACTAGAAGGAAATGTTGATAGAATACTGGACCAAGTTGGATCAAAAGGAAAAGAGCACAATACGACTATGTCTCTCAAATTCAGTATTATTGAATGTTTCAAGAGAAGCTACGACAAATGCTTTGCAGGATAAGTTAGGGGCTATTTGTCAAACTAAGTCCATGGTAAAAAAATTGTTCCTATGGAAAAAATTGTATAACCTCAGGATGAGGGATGCAGACTTGCTGACAGGGCATCTAAACACCTTCAATATTGTTGTATGTCAGTTATTACCTATTGATATTAAAATTTTAGATGAAGATAAGTGCATCAGTTTGTTATGTTTTCTACCATACTTGTGGGACAATTTGGTTGTTTCCATTGGTTGCAATACAACTGCCTTGAAATTTTATGAAATAGTCTTAGCCTTGTTGTTGGAGAAGATGAGACGAAAAAATATGGAGAGACAGAATGGAGATGCTTTGTATGTAGGAGGATGGTCCCAAAATAGAAATAGAAATAAGTCCTCATGTGTGACATCTAAATCTGGAGGGAGATCTAAATCTCCAGGAAAATATGTAAAGGTAGTTGGAAATGAAGAAAAGAAGGGCACTACAAAAAGGACTATAGATCTTAAACTTCTGAGAAAGGAAATGGATTTGATGATGCTCCTTCTGTAGATGCAAAAACAACCTCAGATGAAGGTGGGGATGTGTACCTGGATTCTTCTTCAGGTACACACATAGATCATGAGGCATGGTTGATTGACTTAGGTATCCTTCCACATGACTCCTTATAGGGAGTGGTTTTGCAAATATGAGAAGTATGATGGTGGTGATGTCTTACTAGGTGATGATAGGAAGACCAACATCATATGACAAGGAAAATTCAAGCTAAAGTTGATAGGTTGAAGGATTAGAACACTTCCTGGAATTTTGTACATTCATAGATTGGCTAGAAATCTAATTTATGTAAGCAAGATAAATGATGCAGGTATAAAGACAATGTTCGAGAAAGATACCTGTAAGATGGTTCAAGGAGAACTGATATTGATGAGGGGTTTTTGGATCGAAACTTTGTACAAGATTATGGGAAGTATTGTTATTGATGGGTGCAACAGTTTTGTCATTCATGAAAGTGGAGTAGACAATCTTGTAGTCTGTGGTGAAAATATTATGGTATGGCATCAAAGACTAGGACATATTGGGAGGAGGCATTTCAGATACTACATGATAATGGTATTGTTTTGGATCTCTTTAGATACCGGAATTAGCCAAGATATTTTACTTATGTGATGTTATCCGAATTTCATGTGAAAGAACATTAAAAAACCATATATGCATGTTGGAAAGGAAAGAAATTGTAATTGCGACCATCAAATCAAGAACACAAACACGTTGATAACAAAGTTCACCCAATGTGGGTTACGTCTCTCCTTCCTAAAGATGAATGGAAAGTTCCCTTTGGTCAAACTTGATCCAGATCTCTTCAGCGATTAGAATTATCCAATATCTTTTACTTTTGTGATGTTAGCATACTTGCATTTAAAAGAGCATGAAAATCCACATGTGCATACTATAAATAAGATGAAACATAATGCTTACCATCAAATCAAGAACACAAACACATTGATAACGAAGTTCACCTAGTGTGGGTTACATCTTCGGGCCCAATGTCAAAATAGTGGAGGTCATTTCATTAATGCTGCAAGATGATGATGATGTACAAGGCATGTTCTTTGTCATTAAAAGGATGATACCCTCAACCAGAGTGGCATGTTTGTCCACGAAACGTTCTCAGGAACTCTCACTTACATGGGAAATTCCCTCAACAAGAGTGGTATGTCTCTCCAGGAAACGTCCTATAGGAGCTCTCACTCAAACAAGCATTCCTTCAGCATGACAAGCTAAAAAAATCTCACATGATGTGGCATACAAGTATCCCTCAACATAATAACAGTCAGGGATCTTAATAATAAAAACATCATCTCAACAAATTAGGAATAAAGACATAGGATAACTGCATCATATACATCCACTTTTGATGATGGTCGAAAAATGAAAAGCTTAGCTGCTAAAATATACTGCACCACTGAATCCCTGGTGATGAATGGTGCAAAATCGACTCTAAACTTGTCCAATTCTGACACCTTCAAAATTCAGACCCTCAGTAATCTTGAAGATTCCCCCAAAGATTCCTTTTTACTGGACACCTGCAGTTCTGAAATGTAGATGGAGATTGTCACTGCATGGTTGGACTCCTGGCGAGAAAACATGCGAAAATGACTATCCACTTGCCAAATTTTGTCACTGGCATCTTTGGCCCTTAAGGGAATCTTTCTCGGCATCTTAATATTCTCGTTCATCGTTTTACCTTCTCAAGTGCTCATGGTTCCACCACTGGTTTTGTCCTCCGTCAATTAGAACTCCTCCATCATCTCAGGTTTAAGGTTCTACCACAATTCCTCCTCCACTAGTTGTCGTCCCCGTCGAATGAGAAAAGCATGGTTTATATTGAGGTTGGGTGATAGACTCTACAAAACCGTCACCCTTGGCAGAGTGGTTAGGTAGAGTGTTTAAGATGGGGAGAGTGGGGGTTCAAACCTCGCTGACCCCCCACCTTGGCATATAGTTTTGATATGTATTAAATTTGGTTGGGCGCGTTGTGTAAATATATATGACCATTGGTAATGTTATATACGACCATTGTAATGTTTTGGGACTGACTGTGGGGGCGGACAATGTGGGTCGAGCGGGTTCAAGCCCCATCATTCTCGACCGTTGGTTTCTACTGAGTGGTCATATGGTTTTCAGGGTACGCAACATGCGGCCATGACCCAATCCCATTGTAATATATGTTATAACAAAATAGAGTGGGGGTGGCGGGGGTGACAACCCACCCCCCTTGTTTTATTTTTTGCTTTATATATAAAATTTATCAATTGGAAAATAAGGGATATATGACAAATTAATCGTCCTATAATTTCACCTGTCCTTGGGAGCCGGATTTCGTGCGCTGGTCCCGGTCCCAGTCAAATTGTAGTCTTCTTAAGCTTTCCACTTGTCCACTTTGACCAAAAATTTGACCAACCCTATTTCGTCCATACAAACTCATATTTGAGTGTCATTCACACCATTGTAATTAGGGTGATGAGCACTACGATTTGGTCCTACTTTCACTTCAATTTGAAAACTTTTATTTTTGAGCTATTTTCAAGAGCACTTGTACTTTGGGATCCTCCTAGATCATTCCTCCCCACTAAGGAGATTTTTGTCCTCTAATAACATGAATATAATCTGCAACTTCTATGTTATGTTGTCTGCATGGGAAGTGTCCTGACAGGTCACCCTTCCTTCTCCTTCACCCTTGTTCTTCAGAGCCATAAGTGATGAGTTGACACTTGCATCCTTTGCAAACGTGTAGTACAATCTTTGGAAATTACATAATCAATGACATGACCAATAATGACCCAAGAATCCCCATACTTTCCAAGAGTTTATATGACATAATCTTTGGTCAATTTTACACTAGAATAGAAAGAAATACCCCAACTATCAATCAAAGGCCAAAACATCATTGTTGCTTTATCGAGCGCTGGAAAACACATCATCACTTTTACAACTTAAATTCAACACATGATTTACAAATTGTGGCCATGATAAGCTACAAATCTAGTAAAACCATCTCTTACTCAACAAAGTGATCCACGAGGAATGTGGTAGATTTTCTTGTTGAACAAACTTTTCAACTGGTTCCTGCACAGGTGCTTTGTCCTTGAGACACTGTTTTGGATGGAGCCTCCAACGTGTGGCTCTTTTATGTCCACCTTTGTTGCAATGATTGCAAAAAGTATTCTTTCTCAAAACCTAATTAACCTTCTTTAGTGGAGGGGGCCTTTCACACTTCATCCTCTTTCTTGTTGCCATTCTTTACATGCACTTGACAAACACATGGTTATGTGAACCACAAAAACTACATGTTTTTCCATGCCATGATTTATGTTCATCATTAACGTGCTTGTAATCAAAATGAAATCTATAATATCGAGACTGTTTATACCTCTCTTGACTATCTCTGGTGCAATCATGG
Source organism: Pinus taeda (assembly GCA_000404065.3). Taxonomy (NCBI): domain Eukaryota; kingdom Viridiplantae; phylum Streptophyta; class Pinopsida; order Pinales; family Pinaceae; genus Pinus; species Pinus taeda. The sequence continues at coordinate 4,034 of APFE030695247.1, read as the reverse complement.
TGATGAGAGCTTGTCTTAGCTCTCCCTTTGCGACGTGGAATGTCATGGGAAGTTCGTGATGTGTTCCCATCATTCTCTTTTCTTGATTGTTTCAACAATGTCTTGGAAGCTTCTGGCACCTTTGAGCACTCTCCTTTAGTATACCCCAAACCTGCAAATTGAGGTATTTTCTACAACCTCCAATGGCTGAGTCATTCCTTGGCCATTAACACCAAGTCATCCTCCTTTATATCCCATATTGCTAAGGAGTCTCATGCCAATTCCTGAAATGGGTACCTCAACATTTCCAACAGAAATAACATCATGTGAAGATAAAACTAAATAGCAATCAACATTGTTTACCTCAATTGTCGATTCTGAAATAGGTGATGATGGCTTTGCTAAGCCTTCATTGTGCTTCAATTTTTCCAAGGCGTCTTTCGCGGCTTGTAGCTAAAGCTGCGGTCTCTGCTTATCCTCTTTCTATTCTCGTAGAAGTCTCCTCAATTCAACATTTTATGCTTGAAGGCTCTGATTGATATTCTCATATGAATGACGAGAAGACGATGAAGAGGAAGAATGATCACTGCAAGATGTGGATGGAGCATCATCCTTTGTTCCTTTCTCCTATCCCTCTCTTGCCATATTCTTCTCATAAGCTTCATACATTATGTGGACCATTTTTGATATCCTAAGGAAGGCATCATACATATATCTGTCATCCTCCATTGTTTCACAATTAATCGTTCACACTTGAAATTCACATTAGCGAGAAGACCTCTTTGATACCAAACTCGATCCGGATCTCTTTAGCTACCATAATTAACCAAGATTTTTTACTTTTGTGATGTTATCAGAATTGCATGTGAAAGAACATAAAAAAAACACATATGCATGATGAAAAGGAAATAAATTGTAATGGCGACCATCAAATCAAGAACACAAACTTGTTGATAACAAAGTTCACCCAGTGTGGGTTACGTCTCTCCTTCTTGAAGATGATTGGAAAATTCACTCTGGTCAAACTTGATCCAAATCTCTTCATCGACCAGAATTATCCATGATCTTTTACGTCTGTGATATTAACATAATTGCATTTAAAAGAGCATGAGAATCCACACGTGCATACTATAAATAAGATGAAACATAATGCTGACCATCAAATCAAGAACACAAACACATTGATAATGGAGTTCATCCAGTGTGGGTACATCTTCGGGCCCAGTGTCAAGAGATGGAAATCAAGATTTAAATTAAGTAGTGGTAACCAATAGACTAGCTTAGTAGTTGTTATTATGTGGTTGGACAAACTGGATGTATTTCCACCCACTATATCAAAGTTTGAATATGCTGACATTTGGAATTTGTGAATGGTTTTGGGCCTATAGATATTTAATTCCATTTCACATCCAAACAACCTAAAATAAATGTGATTGGTCTACATCTACCTAAGGTGGTTTCGCCTTCTCAAGGCCAATTTGGAAATTAAAAATCACACAAGTTATAGCTCCAAAATGAATGAGATATGCTTGAAGATTATTTTGATGAAATATTCGATAATCTGCTAATGTGTATCACTAAACCTACGGTGATCTAATTGATTTCTCATTAATAAAGGATTTATAGCTACGAATTAGATACCAAAAACACATTAAAAATCAAATTTTAGAAATCCTAAATTTCATCCTTGTTATGATTTGATATTTATAAATATGAGTGCAGATTGGATTTACTACAATAATACCCTAAGGAAAAATAAATGCAATCTTATGTTGACCCTAAGGCCAAATTGGATATGTAACTATAAAAAATGAAAAGATTTTACTTATGGCACATTTGTTGGTAATCTAATTGATGAAAGGCATGGGATAATTATCCTTTGGAAGAGATTTATTTAGATCATAGGAATTCATACACACATGAATGGTCCCCTATTTATTGTCAACATGCATAACATTAGATATCCACTCGATGAGGGGAACTAGGTAAATGAAAATAGTCTTAAACAATTTCTCCATGTTTTCTTCAATTGTTGCAACTTCCCTAGGATTAATAGGTCATAATTTATGTTGATTTTTTTTTCCATTTCCATATATTTTAATTATTTTCTTGATAATATTTAATTTTATCCAAGGCATTTCTTTGTAAGACTAGGTAAAATTATCACAAAATTCCTTGAAATGTGTGATATAAGTTTGAATTTCTTTAAGAGAGCAATCCTCCCCAATTAGAAAATTATCTACATTGTTAGGGTTTTTGGAAATGTTGATTGTTATAGTATTTTATACATTCTCCATATTTCCTTCAACATGCAAATCATATGTTGCTAAAGGGTTGAAATAGTCAATTCTCATTTGATCTAGTCACAACAAAATTGTAATCTCTTTCTTCCACATTTCCTAATTTGAAAAGGCAATAGAAGAAATAATGCATGGCTTCATGCCATTTCCTAGAGATCGTCATGGATTGCAAGATAACTTCATCATAGGAAAAAACATGATACTTAATTTAAATCTATTACACATGCTATTTTAAGTATTCTTTTGCCAAACTGTCTGTAGGAATTTACAGGGTAAGTTCCTCAGACAGAACACCAAAAGGACACCGCTCACAAACAGATCACAGATCAATACACCAGTATTTTGACGTGGTTAAAACTCTCAGAGAGGGAAACAGTCCACGGCCTGCGCCAACGTGGCTACTACAGGAAATTTATTAATAAAAGAATGAAAATTTACATAAGCTTCTCTCATACACGGTTAACCTACAAATGACCCTCCATGCGCTTATATAGAATTCATGGACCAATCGGGTTTCAAGCCACGGATCAAGTGTTGGTAATACTGAGGAGAGAATGAACCGTTGGATCACTAAATATCGTGACCGTCGGATTGTAAGTTACAAAATGTACAACGGTAAAGAAACACACTTTACCTAACTCT